>JAQIWH010005466.1:0-14589 GCA_034695005.1 Cryptops parisi | reverse complement strand
CATTCTCACCAATTTTGGGAGAGCTACCTGTAAACAAAAAAAACATGCAATTGCATACAAATCCGAGGTCTAGTAATAATTACGCGGTGCTGATTTATAAATGCATTTATGCCGTTTTTCCAAAGATCAGTATCTTTTGTTTTGGAAGTGAAACAATCGAGTGAAACCACCAAGAAGTGAAGCGACAAAAAGAAAGAAATCACAAAACATTTCAGCTTTATAATAGTCGCGTTAGTCCGAAAGTACAAATTATACGCTATAGACGATTCAATATATGCACTATATGGAATGTATGGAGTTGACAAATCGATGTTTGGTACATAATTTGAATGTTTTAAAGTGTATGCTAATATATACAATATCTACGGGAATCATAAACGTTAACAATGTATGATATACTGCACAATAATTAGCAACGTTTCCTCACAGCTCATTCATAAACAGAGTGGCCTTGTCTGTATTGTGAAAATACCGAACGGTCGACAATGTCAGAATGTTACAAATAAAAACCATTATATGAATAAAAAATCTTATTTTATGAAACGCTTTTACTTTCATTTCTGCAATATTGTGAAATGTCCCATCAATTTCAATAAAAATAAACGCAATATGATACCACCAAAAACTAATAATATTCGTGTTGCATAAATGTCTACAGAGAACATCCTCAGTGTTGCAAAGTCAAAGCACATAGCCTACATTTTGAAAACCTTGTTGCAATTTAGTTTATTATTAACCTTGTTGTTGTTGTTGATACACTGGCATAATAAGAAATTCCTATGAAAAAAAAAATTAATGCAAAAAAAAAGTAAAAACCAACTGCAGGAATTGTTTAATGGACCATGACGTATGGTATGGGATGAGTAAAGTACCAGATGAAAAGTCCTTCAAATAAAATGACTTCCAATCACGAAACCCAGTTGAAAATTGGCACAGTTGCCAATAAGCGAATTCTGTTCGCATTGACAACATATGAATTTGAGAGACTCGAATCTGTAAAGTCAATTAATCTCGTTTTCGTCTTAGGTACTTTCCATTTAGATGCCTCACCTCTCTAGTGTTACTTGTTATGAATTTATTTTGCAGGTTAGAGTAGGAAAAAAAAACGAAATCGTACATTTAAAATGTTTTTGTTTTTTTCTCCCTAACCTAAACTGCAAAATAAACACATAACAAAGTACAAACAAGCAGCAACACAAAAGAAGTCGGGGGTCTAATCCAAAAGTACCCTTTCTACCCTTTCGGTATATAGAAACTGCTTAAACAAAAATAGCGCATTTAAGACAGAACAATTTAACAAAAACCAACAAAAAAATCGTAAATTTCACTTAATGACTTAATATTGTAAAAATATACAACATGTAGATTTTTTTAGATAAATATATACAATCTAGAAAGCATTTTACTAAGTACAACAGCATCTGGATGGTAGTAGATATAAAATGCAAACAGTGTAAATATAGATTCCTATTTTACTTAGGAACATTGTAAAAGCATAATTCCTTGATAAACATAATTTATTTTCAGTAAAAAAAAATCTTGAAAAGGAAAATAAAAATACACAGGATTGGAAAAATAAAAATACATTTACAGGATTGACCTGTTTTTCTTCTTTTTACGTTTCGTCACCCTCCCAGAAGCTTTGTCAGATTAGAAAGAAAGGCAGAATATGAGAAAGTACAAAAGAGAGACTAAACTGTTTACAAAGTCATCGGGTGTGGTTAAAGATAACTGTGCGAACAGTTTCCTTTTTCGATCCTTTTTTTCCTACCTGACAAAGCTTCTAGAAATAATGCAAAACGTCGTGTAGATGTATGAAAAAAACAAGTTTTCTCAGTCAATAAAGTGAAATGGGTTAGTTAAAAACAATCTAGATAAAGTGTTAACAGAACAACAAAACAGTACCAAAATTTGGTAACTTTTACTTTAGGTTGGTGTACGGAGTTTGGGAAAAATATTGTTAAGATAAATAGAATATTTTAATGTTGTTGTTTTTATCTAACCTAACGTAGTGTGCAGATACCCAATCAAATTAGTTAGAAAATACAACAGCATTAAAATATTCCATTATTCCATTTGATTAGAGTGAAAGATTTACCCAAAATTTTACTTCAAAGAATATCTTACTGGTGATAAACTAAACACACTGTAGCAAAATGTTAGACAACAAAGAATCAATGCCAATAATATCTTACCAGTGGCCACTGAATAGTATCCTGGATACGATTCAGAAGGATACAAGGCTTCCATGTATTCGGCATGAACCCCTTCCTTCATCGCCCGAGGAAACCCTTTCAGACCAGAAACTTCAAAGTAATCCCATCGAAAACCATCCAACAGAATCAGCAGCAACGAATTTGGCTGATCATCAATCGGTTTCACTTCTTCTTTGGCAGCACTCAATACAAAACTACACGCCAGCAACCAGACCATCAGTGCCGTCCACATTTCCATTTTCTACAGCACCAGTAGAGCAATAGTTGGTCTATTCTTTCTCAATCTTTCCAATTGTGTTGATGTTAGTCCACAATATACCTGGTGGAAAGAAGAAAACAGACATCAGTTTCAAGATCCTACCAAGCATAAACAAATAGTTTCCTATAACAATGAGATGCGTAGTGATGATGATGTTTCAAGTTTCATACCATAAAAGTAAACTTACGCAAAACAAAAACAAAACATTTTTGCGATAAATAAAAACAATCTTTTATCGTTGCTGATAAAATGGACTACAAAGTTCAAGTTTTTATGGCATTAGAGTTCAGTTACACTAGCAACTATGCGATCTTTGCTCACTTGTTTAACTACGAACTTCAGAAGTTTTATACCAAATTTTTTATGTAGTAATAAATTTCACATGGGTGTATCACAGTTATCACGTTAAAATTCCATTCGAAATAAAATACACACTATCGTCGTAAATATGAAAACAGCTGGTCTTCTACCTGTATCCAGTTTCAATAATGTAGTGTATTTTATTTAGAAAGAATTTATGCTGAAATATGTTGTATTAGAGATTCTGTTCTGCACAAACCTAAAATGAAACATCGAAAAATCCAGCATTTGTGCTACACATGACATACTGTACATTTGGCACTTCTTTCTAAAACAAATGATTGCTCTACTTATGAACATACTTGTAAGTAGGTAGGTGAATAAGTAAATATGAATAGCCTACAATTTATGAAGTTTTGTTCCCCAAAAACCCGAACAACAAGTCATCAATTTCTCCCAAAATAAGACAAGCTATGGTGAAAAATTCCAGGATGGCATTTGCACCACGAGAAGTTGTATTAATAGAAGTAAACTAGCAGTCACGGGATTGTCTAACTTTTGTAGTATAGTCACTTGTGCTGCACACCACACAGAATTGCACAATTGCGAAATTTTAAATTTCAACAAAATGATCTCTTGTAAATTGAACTCGCATAAATCAAGGACATTTCTGTATAAACTAAAACTAGTAAAAAGCCCGTCAATCACGAGCACCTGACATAATCTGGTAACATCAACACCGGATTGAAAACATTGAAAAACCGCTTAGATTTTGAGAAATTAAATTACATTTGACTTGAGCCAATTAGCTATATATATAAGTAGACAGACTTACATTGGCAAATTATTAATAGTAGATTGCACAACTGTGCAATCTGTACAACTACTGTACTTTGATAAGGGTAAATCGATGCACAATCACGTGCCGTTCATGTCCAGAAGAAATTTAGTGAATTTAGTACAAAACGCATAAAATTATAAAGAAACAAAACAAAATAACAAACTGTAGCAAAACGTTTTAAACTATATCAACAGTTCTTTTTAATAGTCCAATCCAATTTTTTAATGTGCTTATTAGCAGCAAATGTTTTCACTAAATGATTCATTGCTCGTGATTCAGGGCTCTTATAATTATATGAATTACCAAATTTTAATACTGGTACGTAACATAAAACACATTTCCCCCATTAATCTCAATTCATGTAACATCTCTTCCGTTTAAACAAACAAAAAATACCAAGTCGACTCTGCAAATACCATTGCAGAACATCGCCATTTGGTTATCATTAATAAACAATCAAGCATAAAATACAGCAAGGACTGTACTAGTATTATAATATCGACTATGGATAAAATTTTACAATTTTGGATTCAGAATTTCATCTCTGAAACTGAGCTCTGAGCATAATATAGTGTACGAAAATAGTTTTATCTACTAATCTTCTATAACGAATTTCTATTTTAGGAAGAAAATTACTTCTATTTTTGTCTACCCTACATTCACAGTTAGCACATAATTGCATCATGGAGTTATAAGTTATCCATGATTGCATTGCAAATTACAATCATGGTATCCAATGAAATTCATTATTAAAATAGGCTGCAATGATGCTTTTTCATTAACGCGTATTGAGCTTCACGAACTATTAATTCACAAGTAGTCTACATTTTGTACAAACTGTTGCACTTTATATTTCGCATCACCATATTACACAATATATGATGATACTGCATTATGGTATTTACAACACGGTATTGTATTTCACAATATACAGTACTAGGTATTATTTACAATAAACTTTGTATGGAATTTAATATCCTAATATCATATAGTAATATCCTAATTACTATTTAAGTTGAACCAATTCCATAATCAAATTCAACTCATTTAAAAATAATGTCACAAATTATTTATTCACAATTAACTCCAGCTCCAATGAAATTAATCTCAAATTCGGTTTCTGTTATACTTGAACACCGAAAATTTACAGCATTACCATTAGATAGTTTTAAATGCATAACACTGCACTAATATGATATGATTCTACAACCTACACACTGCAAAACTACCAAAGTACTATACTATAGTACAATTTATTAGATTGTAAAAACTAAAGTCAAAGGAACAAAAACAAGAAAACGAAAAAAGAAAGACGTCAAAATGTTTTTTCTTTATTTTTCCTTTCATTTTGACGTCTTTTTTTTTTACTTTTCTTTTTGAGTTTTGTTCCTTTAAATATATTTCCTACAATCATTTATTATACATTAATTTTTATTCTGTAACTTTTAAATGGAAACCCCATTATGAAAGCTATACAAATTTTTTGCTGTACAATTTTCAACTGTACAATTTTTAGCTGTATGAACAATGAAGTTACAATACAACTAAAAAAAAAAGTGTTACTTTTATGAAATAAAATGCAAGAAAAATAAAATCCAAATGTATTAGCATGCTATGAACATTAGGGTAGTCCTTATTATATAGGGTGGTCCTTATTTTAGCGCCAGTTCAGTATTTTAACATAAATGAAAAGGAGGAAGTTTTGAATAATATTCAAGAGGAGCTCCCAAGAAATGTAAAAAATATATCAAAAGATATCTCAAACCAATATATTATCATCATATTGATATCTTTATAATTCATATCTTAAACCAAGAAATATGAAAAATCACAAAAATATTAGGCTGTTTCAATCCAAAAATAATTTTAGAGACCGATTATTATTTTTGAGACTAATTTTACACAGAACATGTGTAAAATGCTATCGCTCATATAATAAAATTGGCTTCTTAACCTTCAACTAACAACAAAATTAAAATTTGTAAACATAAACCATTACATAATAGATTTACATAACACAAAATATATTAAAAAAAAATAAATATAAAAGAAACATACAAGATAAAATAAGATTGCAATAGGAGTGTAGAAATGAACAAACTCGATAATCTGCATCTATATACATTATACAGTACTTGAACATCCATGAACCATCAAGATTCAGAAGCCCACCAAAATTGATGCTCATGAAATATATCATTTTGTAATAAAACACCATGAAACAAAATTTGTGAACAAATTTGCAAAGTTTGTATACTGAAAAAAATATATTCAAAAATAAATTAATAAAAAGAAACGACATGTAAGATGATAAAATATGAATGCAATAGTGTAAAAAATAAACAAACGATGATCTACTTCTATATATATTCACAATAGCCTACTTGCAATATCTATGAACCTTGAAAATTGGAAAGCCCAAAATTTGTGCTCACGAAATGTTCATCATTTTGTAATAGCATTATATATATCACCATGATGATAACACATAATATATTCAACATTTGCATATTAAATAAATCAATATTTATCTACTTTCCTAAAAAAAAAAGACATATTTACCTTAAAAAAAAATTCAAAAACTACCAATACTATAACATCGCACCACGAAGATATTCTTTCACTTCTTCACAAGGGAAACGACCGACGACGGTGGAAGAACGAAATGAAATTGTTCAATGCAGCATATCCTCGACTGATTGCAAATTCGTCTCTCAACTGCTTTTATACGCATGTTGACGTTGAGTCATCCTTATATTCTCGATTTCCAATCTGTTTATTCTCTTTCATCTTTCAAATCCACAACACACACGCATATACGTTCACACTCGATGCTGCTCACGAATGAGACTGAACTGAACAATAAAAAAACTAAACAACCGACACTTGAAACCTTGAAAGATTCCCAGAATTCCAAGCCAAGACCCAGGCCCAGGCCTGTCACCCTGTACAAGGGATGTAGTAGCAAATGCAAACATTGGATACATCATGTTTAATTATAATAAACTAGCTGGTGAACATCGCACTAGCATACGTAGAGAAAATGTTAATAAATGCATGTATTCATTATTATTTTCAAATTGTTTAATTTACTTTTTGATTTTTTTTTCATATTGATAGAAAACCCAAGAAAATAATAATCAAGTATTGTAATAATACAATAATTTTAAAAATAAAATTGAAAAATATTATATATTAAGACTTCCTGTCCCAAAATATGATTTAAGATACATTTCATGTGAAACTTTCCGATTATAAACAGAAATTATAAGTTTTTAATGGTTTATAGCCTTATAGTAATCTAAATGTGGTCCTTTTTCTGATATGCTAGTTGATGAAACTTGCAATTTATTGGTTTTTTGAGACAGTGTCATATCATAGATTAAAGAGTTAGACTCTTAACTCTTTAGTCTATGGTCATATGTAACGTCAAAATGGATGCAATTCAAAATGACACTTGTTCTGACTGCAATAATGAACAGTGCAGTTTCGGAAAATTATGCTTTGCATAGTAAAGACAATAACAATAACTCATAACAATTGACAGTTGAAAAGCGAAATGGAATATGACATACAACAAAAGCTCGACAACCTACTTGCACCTTAACTTTTAGATCGCTCTGTACGATAAATCAAAAATCTATAATACTTAAGATAAGGGTATGAAATGAAACAATGCACCCTATTTTTCAGAATATATTGATAATTTATGCAAATTACAAAAATTTTAAATTGTAATTAGCTTACTGTGAGAAATATAAACCATATTTTTGGACAGTGGGAGTCATTTTTTGAGTTAATCTTCTATCAATATGATGACGACATGAATTTGTAATTTGTTTACATTTAAACAAATATTAAATTTCATATTGTTGTATTAAATCCCCAATTTGTTTTGCGTATCTCAATATTTCCATTTTAGTTTTTGAAACTTTTAAATTTTAAAACATGCATCTTTTTTGGAAAAAGAAATTTATGTAGTTATTTATTTATTTATTATATTATTTTCAGTAAACCTGCAATGTGAAAGAATGAAAGTTGTATGCCTTTAATATACATGATAAAAAATATGATAAAAAAGTTTTATGATAAAAAATATTCCATTGTACTTCCAAATGTATTGTTTGACAAGAGGAAAATCCTCATTTTTATCATTAAACTAAAGGGTAATAAAATTATCATCATAAATCCACTACAATAGACATGATCTGAACAGCACAGCAATCTCACTAAAGACACAAATTGCTCTTTAAATTATATAACACCATTTCAACCATTGTCTCATAAGCAGCTTTTTCACTTATCAGCTTATCAAATGACAAATGTGACAAAATGTCAATTATTGCAAATTCATTCTTATGACTAAGAATGACTAGCCTTTATGTTTAGTAATCAATCTTCCCCGTTTCAATTTGCTTTAGTTACAAAAAAGTAACAACATATCCACATCTAATTTAAGCATACTGTACTAAAAATTAAAAACACACCTGTAAATAAACTATAGCAAATAGTTGATCTATTATGCCACTACATCAACAATATTAGTATAATACAGTCGCAACGTTGCAAGAGTATTGGACTTGCATAACCACAATGGGGTTATACATGGAACAGCTGCACTGCTATTATTCATCGGCAACCATAAATAATGCCAATTGTATGCTGACAATAGAATTAATGATCAATCCCATTCGATAGTATAAAATAAGTTGATGAAATTTTAGAAGACTGAAACCACAAAATAATAAAACTCAATCTATTTATCAACGGTGAACTATGAAAGGCTGCAACAAAAGCTTTGATCCACTACAATCAGGGCGCAAAAGTGCATGTTGATGTTAATAGAGATAGAATAATGGATAACAAACTAGTCAAGTTACAAATCTTAGATAGTTGCATGGTGCGATTCTCTTGCTAGAAAACCCAAACATCCTATATAATAAAAGACTAGATCGCTCCTCCTTACCAGCTATGGAAGCGCCACCATGTGTGAAAATGCAGAATTCGATACTCTAATCGTAACGAATATTGCAAAGCAATAAGAGTTAAAACAGTAAATAACTAACAAATGTTGCAAAACAACAAGAGTTAAAACAAATTGCATAAAAAAAAAAACTTTTCCGCCTCCATTTTTGACAGGCTGTTTACTAGTTTACTAGTCTCTAATAATACGCAGCAAGCTCCTTCGCCTTCTCACTAGCTATGGTAGCGCCACCACACCATGTGTGAAAATCTTGAAACTTATACCGAAATCAATACTCTACTGTAAAGAATATTGCAAAGCAATAAGAATAAAATAAATGACGAATGTTGCAAAAAAACATGAGTTAAAACAATGAATTACATAATGAATACAAAAAAAAACTTTCCAGTAACACACTATTTACTATAATAGTTCTGAATAATTTTGCAGGGTATCCTAGCGAAAGAATCACTGTGTGTACAACATGTCACCATGATGTCTGTTGAACATTAAGCATTCACTTAATGCAAACAAATTACCGCACTTACTTCGACATCTTCGAATGAAATCATTCAAATTATTGTAAAACATGCAATAAACTTATAATAATAAAATCAGCATTTATTCATTGCACTAGGTACGTAAAAAAAAATTGTTAAATCGTTCAGAATGTGCCGCAAAAAAATGACACACTGTAAACAATCGTTAGTCAAATGGCAATCAGCTTATTTCAGTATATATATATATATATATAATGTTGCTTATTATTGCAGTAAAACAAATCTTACAATAGTGTATAAATTCAGCAAAAATACCATGTTTTTGATAAACAGGCCTAATTACACATTTTGCCTAATTCTTAAAAAACAAACATTTCACTTCATAGGTTATCCTGTCAAAAAAAAACAACCATTTATCACATTCCCAACAAAACATAACATCCCACCATACACAAGCCATCGAAACCCTTATTGCACCACATATTAAATTTTGATTAAAAATAATGTCAGCATTAAATAAATAGAAAATATTACTTTAAAAAAAGCCACAACCTAACAACACATGCAATAAAAATGCAAACAAACCACTAAAGAAAGTTGATCGTAAAATCAACTTTCAGCACAACCCTTCCACAACGTTGTATCAAATGACCCATAAACACAGGACGAACATTACAAAGTGAAAGTTATGCAAGAATCGACACCGGTCTAAAAATAAAACTTTAACCCATCATATCAACCAAATTAATCTGTAGCCATATACAGGGTGTCCCACAAGTATGGTGACCAGAATTGAAAAACCAAAAAACAATATATCCATACATCGCTAAAACAATTGATATATTGACAAAAAGCTCAATATTTCTTTCAATATCGATACATCAAAGAAATGACCAAAGTCAATTCGTTTGACATACCGGTACCAAGTTTGTATAACCAGATTTCAATGAAAGAAAATTTGATCCACTAAAATATTGCGTATTTATGTAAAAATAAAAACTTAAAAACAGTAAGATGAATAGATCGCATCACTGTGTCTATGTATTATTGGTCAATATTAAAAAACTGGGACCAAAAAAGTATCCCGAAAAACGTTTCGGGACTTGGGAACATTGTGCTGAAAACTGAGCTATCTAGTCTTGGAGATATCTAGTCTACCATAAGTCTTGGTTGGTCCTTGCAGTTGTACCTACTGTTAAAGTGTAAAACTTCACGAAGAATTATGGAACACCCTGTATAATACAGTATTAAAGCAAGTTTAGATTTGAAAGGTCCAGCTTCGTTTTTTGGGTTCAACGAGTAATAAAGCAAGAAAATATTCATAATATTTTGGGGTTAGTTTAGTTTTCGATGACATACTTGTTGGTTAGAGCTTTTTCAGAAATATTAACACCCGCAATGTTCCCATTACACAAGATCAATCCATGGTTAACGCATCGTGTAGATATAAAAAAACAACTCTTACTGGCACTGATGTTGCTTACTTAAACATTGACATTATTAAACAGAAAGCTGAAAAATTATAATTAGCACATATTATGATGAAAAATAATTAAACGAAATATAAAGTCTAAAAAAAAAAAACCATGAATATGATATAGCACCCTTGTTATATGTGAAAAAAAATTCACCGCATTGAGAGATGTGAATCTCATCATCACAATATTTTCTATTGGTTTGTTCATTAAAAAAAACAATCGTCCGAAATATTGATCCACAAAAAAACAGTTTTAAAAATACATGACTTATAAAATATTCCTAAAAATTCAGAATCGCATAAAAATATTAAAAAAACAAACTTGGTATATAAAAAAAAAGATGTTTAAAATCGTGTGTATAAATTATTGTAGATTAGGCATGTCAAACTAGTGGCCCGAGTCAGCATGTATTCGGATGACAAACTGGCTGTATCTCACTTAATTTATTTATATCCATTTTAGCCAAATACAATACTTCCTGCATCCCAAAATGTGATTTACATGTCAGGTAAAATTTTTTCCAATTATGGACAGTTTAAAGAAAAAAGTTTTCATAGTAATTTAAATTGGTCCACTTTGTGGTATGTAAGCTAGTTTTTAAAACTTGCAATTTGTTTGTTTTGTGAGACGGTGTCTTATCAACCCGCATGCCATTTAAAATGACACCCGTTGTGACCGCAGTAATGAACCTATTACAGTTTCAGGAAATGATGCTTCACAAAGTCAACACACTAAATCAAAATGATTTGACAGTTGGAAAGCGAAATGGACTATTACAGGTTTTGCCACAATGAAAGCTTGACAACCTACTGGGGGTTTGACGTTCGAATCATTCTGTATAATAAATAAAAAAATGTATTAACACTCTTACTAAGCATATGAGTAAATAAAACAAACGCACCCTGTATTGCACAGTATCGTTATGATTTATGCAAGCTGCATAAATTTTGAATTGTAATTTAACGTACCGTTAAAAATGCAAACCATATTTTGGGATAATGAAATAAAGAACCCTTTTTAATGTTTTAAGTTCAGAATTTGAATTTTATGTTTTCAAGTTTACTTGGTATAAATGTGAAAAAAAAATTAAAACTGCATTTTTAAAGTTTAGAAGAAAAATTCACTTTTTTTATGAAATGAAAAATCTTCAGCCATCAACATAATGGAAAATCATTTGTGCGACCCTTGATACTAAACTTGCCACGTGACTTGCGAACCAAAGCAAGTTTAACATGCCTATTGTAGAGTGACAACTCGAAATTCATTGTCTAATGACAAAAGTACTGCGACTAATCTGTTATAAGACAAATCTGTGTACATAGGTACATTAGTGTACATAGGTACTTAAGTGTACATAGATATATTGTAATTATTAATGTACATAAGTACCATACCCTTGCAAAAATGCTATTAAGTAAACACGATTTAAAAATACACTGAAATACTGTTAAGTAGCAAAGGCACAATGGTGAATATATTGAAACCAATTTCTCAGCATTACTCTAGGGAAAACCAATTGATGCTACAAGAGCGTAAAAAAAGTCATCTCTGTATAATTCATTTTGAAACTCGTTTTTGTGACTTTTAACTTTGTGACATGACAAAAAAAAAAAAGACAATAGCCTCAAACAGTGTCATTTACTCGACAACTTAAAATTAGAATTATTGAAAAAAAAGGACAAATGCAGGAAATCCAAACTATGGTCAAACATGCTAATAAATGTTGTACATCGACCAAGCACCATCCTGGCATTGATACAAAATTAATAATAAATCATAAATTGCTTATGCGCCAAGGGCTTCGTTGAGGGGTGAGCACCATAGACCCAGGATATTTGTATTGGAGCCCAAAGTAAAATTATATATACCCAACCAGGGCAGTGTGCTTATAATTTTAAACATTAACTCAATATCAAAGTTTATCCATAAAACTATATTTTAGTAATGAAGATAAAACGTTACTCAAAATTGTTTTAACAGGGTTAGAGGGCGGTTCGACCCAGGGTCTTTTCATTACCTAGAGATGCTACGTATTTTTTTTTAGCAATAGCATGTCATTAATTGTGTTGTGTTAATTGCTGGTTGTGTTTCTTTTTATAATGCTAATTTACGATTAAAACATTCATTCTAAAATTAAATTAAAAATATATATATACGTATTGCAAGAAAAAAAATTTGACAAAACAGCCCTAAAAATGTATAAAACAGTAAAATACTGTTGTGCGTTCGTTGGGTATTTAAAAAATGTAGCTGCAATGGATACTGTTTACGATTAAAAAACAAAACAGAACAACAAAAAAAAAAAACAAGTGCCTTTGACTAGAAATCGGGCATTGAAAAAAATCGAAACTCCCAAGTCATTTGGAACCTGTAGCCTTTGAAACTTGAGTCTTATTATTTCTCTTTTGTCTATAGCTGTAATAATGGTGATAAATAAGTAAACGTAGTAAGTTGTTGGTTTAACATGGTTTCATCATACTTGATAATCTGCCTCGTATCCTTCGCCATTCATAACTTCATGATACGATGGAGGTGCTTCGACTGCACACATCGACTCCTAAAAGAGTTCATTAAAAAAAACAAAAAATCAATCAAAAATAATATCCAAAATTGCTTCTACAGTAGTCTCTTTTCAGTTGGACACGTCCAGTAATCCTACACTCGACAGGTAGAATCTAAGTACAGTACATGAAATATGAAAAAATAATGGACTTTCCAAATGGTGACATCTCTTGGTAGAGACCCTGCACACCCTCAAAATTTTAGGATTAACGAGTTACGGGCCTCGGTACACAACTGAGACAAATGCAATTGGGTTGAACCATAATCAATATGGCGATTTCACATACACTCGTTCGTATGTGAAGAAATCGTAGATAATCGAATCTTTACCTTAGATGGTGATGTGTCGTATCCAGGAAGTGGCTCTTCGTCGGGCGAGAACAACGGAATGGCACTTTGCGGAGGAGATGGAGATCGGGACAGGCTACACTCTTCTGGTATGCTCGTCGTATCAACACTGAGATCACATGGATGCCTTTGCTCATCTTTAAAAATCAATATTCGGAATTCGTAACAACGATCACTCGGCATCAACACGAGCCAATATTTCACTTAGCTTACCAACAGAGACGTTGGGTTCCATGGCTGACGGAACTAACGAGTAACTCGGTAAATAGTGCAAAGGCAACCTTGGCACTTCTGGTGGTTGCCTCGTCCTGGTCGGTTTGTCATTATACCTTATTCGATGCAGCGACCGTTTTCGCCGCGTTCTCCCTTGACGTTCCATTTTTCTGCAACAAATGCCAGACCATTTATAGATGTAGTTTCAACATATCTTGGTAACATTTATACAATTCATAATGACTAGACAGAAAAATGACAATATATAAAACTGATGAAAAAATGAGCTATCTTACTTGAGGTATAATCGGCATATGGCAAATGACCATGCACATACAATCACCGTTCCCAGTACAATACCAACAATAACAGGAACTATGAACTCGTGTTCATAGCTTTTTTGTACATCAGCCTCTTCCTCCGAACTATCATCATCATCCTCATCACTAAAATCGGACGCTTTTTACAAAAATAACAATCAGAATCTTGCACAATTTTTTGTTTTAAAAACAAAAAGTTATTTAAAATTATATTTCCCACCTGGTTCAGAATCCAATAAATAATTCTCACTTTGACAAATAAGTTGCCCGTTGCGTCTTCTCATCTGATACCCCTTTTGACATTTGCATGCTTTGTTATGGTTGCAAAACGTGTTCTGATCATAATGACGACACGAATCGCTGTACTCGCAAAACTCTCCAATCCTTGAAGCTGTTAACCGTAAAAATGTTTCATGAGACAATGAAAGAGAGTGAACCGACCAGTGAATGACCACAATCTTAAAACTGTAAAACATTACGCCAACTTTTATGACAGTATTATTTACTTATAGTCAGGGCTGTGGAGTCGCTTCATGAAACCTTCGACTCCGACTCCGACTCCTAGGTTTATGAAACCTTCGACTCCGAC
>JAQIWH010005465.1:0-14597 GCA_034695005.1 Cryptops parisi | reverse complement strand
CTTAAAAAGCATTTTTAATGTACTTGTTATATATCATTTTTAATGTTACATTTTTTCGGGGATTGAATATCACGATGACATTTTCCATTTAAAATACCATTTTGAAGATAAATGTCAAAATCATTTGTTTACTGGGTTGAATCCCAAAATGTTTCATTTCAAAACATTAGTTATATCGGTGACACATTTCATTCGTTTATCACAATGACGTTTTGAATCACCCTGTTATATATCTCGTAACGAAATAAACATACAATTGTTACCCTGTCACTGTATCTGTAACGTTCGTTTTGAGGTTAACCTCGTGAACTGGATACACATGTTACCGACGATGTGTAAAATCGAGGCATTCCATAAAACGCCTATTCCATAGAACGGTGAGCCTAGTTTAGGCAATGTATTAAATTAGCATTGCAATAATTACTTTAAGAACAATTTTAAGTTAGGATCAAAGTTTTTAGAAATGTTAATTAACCAACCTTAACTTACCTAAACAGTTGTATAAAAGGGGTTATTTCATATTTTGCCAAAAGGGGCTTATACAATGCATGGATTCTATAGATTGATGGTAACATTCTTATATATAAAAGCCAGTTGTAACGCTTCAGGAATGTAGCACACGTGACCATTTAGGTTTCATTCCATTTTGTGTTACGCTATTGGCCAGTCCCTAATGACTATTGGAATGCTCTCCCTACCATGGGAGGTCATGTAATCGCTTTCTAAAACAAACTGTTTATGACAACAACTACTCATGCTTTTCCACAGGGATTTTGCCATCCAATTTACGTAGTTACTTGTTATTATTACATGATGTCCAATAAGTCATGGTGCAGTTTTTATTTAACCAAGCTTAAAACTGCACCAAGTCTTTTGGGACACCCTATATACTAATAATACTTTTAAAATCATGTATATATTTAAACCATAGTTATCAACACAATCACCAACAATAAAAATAATACGGTACTTAATATTTTTACATGTACTGTGTAAGTCTTTTAAGTGTAAGAACACTTTTAGGGTCACCCTGTACGTAATGTAATAAAGATAGAAACACTCACGTCTTGTTTGTTTGTATTTTTATGTTTGGGCGTATCTTTCTATTTAATTATTTTTTTATGCGGTTATATCTTTGGACGAATTTTTGTCGAGTAACTGGACAATGACAAATGAAGTGTCAAGTCAAAATAAATTCATTTTGAGAACGTAAACATGAATAGGCTAATACATAGCGTTTTTGACATAGTTATTGATGCGTCTCCTACACTTTGTATTGTAACTGATATTTCATTCTGGCCATTTATTATCTTTATATTTCCAAAAAAAAAAAAAATTAAATGATAACAATTATAATATGGCACTTAATCTCGTCACGTTTTCACATCCACCGTTCATTTTTAATTATTTGAATAATGCACAAAGGAGAGCTGTTGAAATTCATTATTTTTTGAAAAAGTTCAAAAAAATTTGAAAACTTCAAGAAAGTTGCATTTTATTTATTTTTATGGGAACGAAAATTATTTGATTCTCTATTGTATTGTTTATTTGACATTAAAAAAAATTGTGATGTATATAAAAAGTGCGACATTCTTCTCATATTTGTAGGATGAGGCTAGGAATTTTATTGATTTTCACAACTCCCCCATTCGGAGTCGCATAAAATGTGTAGTCGTTTGGTTCAGTTTTACTCCACACTAGATATGTCACCATCAAACGACACGTAATTGCTCTTTTTATCACAGTAGAGGCCATTGTACTCTTTTATAACGATTGTTTTTTAGTAATGATTTTGTACAAAAATATGCATATACTATATTACTATGTATTGCACCACTATACATGCATTAGTATACGTGTATAATGAATTACAAGTACAGTGGAATCCAGTTATTGTGATCATTTTGAGATTAGTGCTTTTTGACAACACTAGCCGACTGATAATATTAACCAATGGAAATAAAATAACAGTATCTTGGGACCGACTGATAATGACAACGATAGCCGATTGATAAAATTATCCGTGATTATAATAACTGGATTTCACTATTAATGTCTACATAATGTCTACACTACATAATGTCTTATTTAAAATTCTGAAAAGTTCTGAAACTTTGAACTTTAAAGTTTTGAAATTTTGAAGTTCTGAAACTTATTCAAAACTCTGAAAGTTGTTTTTTTTTTCGTGGTTTACTATTCATTTACCACTTTATTACTATAGAGTACAAACAAACTGTACTATTGTATCTACGGTTGAAATGGTTGGACCTACTTGAACTTTTTTTTGGGGTAGGTTTCCGATGATCTACAGAGCTGAAATTTTGAATATAAAATGAGGTTGTGGAACATTTTGTCGTATTAAATTTTGACGGGTTTGAAGTCCTGTCAATTTCGAGATTTTTCACTTGTACTGTACGTATACATAAATAATTATAAGATCGTACTTAAAGAAAAATATGTATTATATCAAGCCATGATTATACATAAGTAAACTCACGTATACAGGACAACAATTACGAGTTTTATGTATTTAAGTAGCAACATATTTTGTTCACCTCACAACACCATAAACCATAGTTAGAAGTCCGTTTTATTTTATACATCGCAATTTTATAGTTTTGTATTTTATCTGCTGCACATGTATTCGAAATACACTGACAGTATTTGTGTGTTTTTTTATCTTTTCACTTCTGTGAGAAAGTTATGTCCTGAACCAACAAATCCTTTGTACGTGTTCTGCCTGCGATTCGTGTCCCACACGCTTCATTAATTTTCATCTCGTCATAAATTGCATTCTGTGTACATTGCGTTTACCAGACGCTACGTTTGCCACACGATACAAACGGATCGTGTTGAATTTCACTAGTAGGCCAAACAAAGTCAGAAATTGGTTTAAATTTTAATCTTAACCCGAGGAGATATAAATTCAACTTTTGAAATGAGACAGAAATTCCAATTTTTTGTAATACGATTATAAGAGCGAAATATTAATTATGCGTTTTAACAATGTCATTAGCGCGAATCAGTAAGACGTTAATAAGTCATTCATAAAATTACACTTAAAAGTGAAAGATCGTAAATTACATTACGTCAGTGTGCCATGAAAATATACAGGGTGTAGTAACATCCCATCTTGAAGTGGTCAAAAAAAAAGAAGAAAGAAAATCGATCTCTATCGTTTCCAGGTTCATAAATTTTGAAGAAAAGTTTCAGATATCAGAACCAGGTTTTTCTCTAGATGGAATAATAAAACAAAAATATACACACATAGAAAAAAACCAAAAAGGTACCAAGGCAAAATTTCCATGTGTTTAGATTTCCCTTTTTTGGCGTTTTTCATCTCTCACCAAAAAAACATTTATTCATATGTTTTTTTTTTCATTGTGTTCGTGTCGCCTTTTTCATAATAGTTGGAACGATGGATCCTGTTTTTCTTCACTTCGCGATGACAGCTTTTATTTATTTATCTATTTTTATTTTTATTTTGTGTTTCAGAATTGCCATAGTTCATTTTAGTCGTATACTTAATGAACATTTTATAAAATTGTTATTAACTGTCAAATAATAAACGGCCACATTAATGTTCAAATGAAAATGTGTGTATGCAAACTATGCAGGGAGTCTCTTCAATGTATGCAAATTCCTTCTATGCGCTTTTCGCTGTTATGTAAAATACATATTTACCGGTACATAAAGTAATATATGCGTACATACATATTTTAACAACTTAGTATTGCACTTATATCTACTTTCAAATTTGTATTTTTAAATCATCTATTGAAGTCTGAACTAAATATTTTTATATTGTAAGTCTACTGTATATCAAACTAATTTTGTCGTCAGTACTTATACTTTGTACATGAGGGTTAGACGCCCGACCTCGCTTGTGACACTATTTTCTTATACGTACTTGTATTATGAATTTAGGAGCCAGGTAGTTAAACAAAAACATACTCAATAGATCATTGTTGATTCATTAATCATACATTTAATGCGGTTTTGTTTGTTTAACTAACGTAACCTTGAATTCCTAGCGATTCAAAGTACAAGCAAGTTGCGCCACAAGCGAGGTCGGGCATCCAACTTCAAAGTACTCTTATACTAAATTGCAATAATTAATCTTATATTATTTAGTTCTTAGCTAAAGCATTGTTTTGATGATGTAGCCGTTCTGAAGCGCGCGATTTTATTCAATTGGAATTTAAAATTGGAACCTAAATCATACGGAGGCTTGAGAGGGGTGGCACAACCTTTCCAAACTAGTTAATTTACATTATTATCAATATTTTTAATGATTTTTTTAAAAAAATAAATGTTATTATCGATGCAGTTGCTAGTTATTTTTTATCATTATTTTAAATTTTAACACTTTATTCAATACTACTTCAAATAGACGAATAGTGTTAAAGCAATCCAACCAATTACTATACCCACTTTGTTTAGTGCAAAGCAAACTTAAGTGTACAACTATTTTACAACCATTTGGAGAACACTTTTCCTCTTTATCTCAAGTACCTTGTAACATTTTTATCTCACTACCAACTCCGAATGAACGCGTTTTGTTCTTATTTTTTTTTCATGCCCTTTCCATTTCCCTCTGGTTTTCTCACATTCCCATCTTTGCACAATGGCTCCATTAAGAATACGTAGAAGAGGAAAATAATACGGTAGCTCGTGAGGAATCTAGCAGGTGGTCCATCGAGAGATTCGAATGTAGCGAAAGTGTGACATGTGACAGACGAACTGATTCCCAAACCGAACATCACGAAAAGATTTTATTTTTTTTTTACTATCATCTTACAGCTTTGTTTTAGAAACATACAAACGTCATATAAACTCGTTTAATGCGAAATGATGTGTCAGTAAGATTCAAAATGTTCCTTATTACAAACCAACATTAATGAGCTTAAGTGCGTTTCAAAATAGAATACGTGAAGTCTTAATGGTTGACGAGGAATCTAGTAGGTGGTGCACTGTAAGAACATTTCCATTAACAAGTAAATTGATATCAAAGATGTTGAGAGAATGCTATATCAAATTACTTTTTTAACACGAAGTTTGGTTAATAGAAAGTCACGTTTCAAATCGATTTTCTTCTCATGTGGAATTAGAAACCGTAATTTCTAAATCTACGGGAACTAACGTGTGACATAAAACTGAACGAATGAATGCATTGCATATCACTGACGAACATTGCAAAAAGGCTTTAACATATTTCATTTATGCGAATCAATATATAAATAAATATAACTTCTTAAATATACAAATTAGTTTATATATATTGAACATTGAATTCATAGAAACAAACAACTTGAAACGGTATTTGTGTCTTAACCTACATCCACTGACTGCTTTGGAAGTAGCAGTTAATGTTTTTTGTTGACTAACCTAAACTAACGTTTATGGGTATAAATACCAGTTTAGGTTAGTTTAAAAAAACGTCCATTTTTATCATTAATCTTAAAATCAATACATTTTTGTTTGTTTTAACTAACTTAACTTACGCTATAAACATGTGAATTATTTTGTTTACTATTTTAATACGTGCCATGCTACGTACAATATAGCAAGCGTTTATTTAAAAAACCACCAGTTTAAAAATAATCACGTTTTGAACCATTTCTCAGGAAATACTTCCAACGTTACGCATACGCAAATCTCAATATCGAAGATTCACAAAACCTTTTTTTTTTCTTCTTGATCTTAAAAGGTCGAGTCAATATTTACACCGAACTTCTAATCTCTTAATCCCAGTCTCCATTTCTCAAGACATAAAATCTTTTCTATAAAAAATTGAGAACACGGAAAACAAACTCTTCTTCCATCGACAAGGAACTTTACTTTCCTAATAAAGTACTGAATACAAAAAAAGAGAGAATGAAAAAAAAGAAAAAAGAAAATGTATATATGGGGGTAAAGTGATGTGAAAGAACCCGATGGATGTGAACACGTAGTCGTCACCATAGTATGCTATTTCACCCACATCGCGTGCATAATTCATAAGGGATGAAAGTGTGTGTCTGGAAGATGCTACGTATTAAAGTTACAAAAAAACGGTTTTATTTTTCTTATATATACAAGTATATATATATATATATATATACTGTATATAGTTATTTTTTATTTTAGAGTAATGTATATGGTAGAACTAGAAAGAACGTGTATGTGATGGAATCCCAATTTATCCCTGCTTCTAACTCCCTTTTATAGATTTTTTTATTGGTTCCAAGTTTTCTTTTTATTTTCGGGAGATTGAAACTGATCCACTGAACCGAACTGATTGTTTCCATCCATTTTTATGAAGGTTCAAATATTTGTGAGTTTTTCTTTAAATTTCTTTGAATGTTCGATTGATTGAAATCGTTATTATGATCCCTCCACTTTTGTCGATATTTTATGACTTTTCGTCATTTCACGCGAGATTTTGCGCGATTGGTAAAGTTAAAGTTCTTCGCGCGTCAAATTTTTGGGTGTGAGAAAACTCCTGGAATCAATCATACGTTTAATACAGTTATAAAGTTGAAATCCTGGTCACGGCACCAGTTTTCGACTAACTCAGGATTTCGGATTTTGGAGCCTGGATTTTGACGTAAAACATGAAATGAAAAAATGAAATGATATTAAGTTTAAACGTAACATTCTCTTTTAAAAAAAAATTAAGTTTTTGGATCAGATTAAATAACTTGGTGCTAATTAATTGTGCGATGTTGTGTTGTGGTTATAATGAAATTATTTTTTAACCACCGTTAATTGAACAGCATGCTCTTTCACGTTTATAAACATAGTATCAAACAAGTTTGATTCGCTTTTTAAACAAAATAAAAAGCCTCTTTCGTTTACTGATTATAAATAATAACAATTCATTTGTTTTGCCTCCCATCTGAGGATCTTTTTTTTTCTCGTGAAAAAATACTGAAATATGTTAAATACTATTGTTATACTATTTTTTTTCACGTCAAAAAGTGTCGCAAAGTTGTTTCTTGAGCACATCGTCCGTTTGACTATAGTTCAATTCGAAGTTTGAGATCAGAATTCACCCAGATTATAAATCAACCAATTTTTCAACATGCATTTTATCAGTGAAATAAACATCGACTCAATTTTTTTTATTGGCATTTCAATTTGTTTCGTCAACTATTCAAAATCTTTGACAAAAATGACAAGCAACATTGCCAAACAAGAAACGACGACTAACATTTCCGAAAAGTCAAGTCAGGTAGTTGACAAAGCCTTTTGTAGCAAACGTGACATTTTTAGTTTTGTTTTCTTTTTTGATTGACAAACAAAAATCAATCCTCACGACAACAACAACAACTAAGATAGTTGTACACTTTATCCTCTCTTCCAATTTTTTTTCTTATTATTCTTGGAGTGTTGATCCCCGTGAAAAGTGCACAAAATCGATCGACTTTAGCCAACCCAAGACGAGGAGGCATTGAACACACGTCCAGAAATGCGTATGCGGTTCACTGCTTCAATGCTACCATGTGGAAAGTGACGTTGAAATTGCAAAAAACTGAACCAAACTGATTTTGTTGATTAGTGAAAAACAGAAAAAACAACAACAAAAAAAAAAGTTTTTAATTGTCTCCATACACTTTGACTAGAAATTTTGTGAAAGAAAGCTAAGTTAACAATATAGCTTATTGCATCACTTGGCTGGGGGTTTATCTTAAAAGTTACTATGGTTACCATTGAAGTGTGGAAACATCGTTTGAAGGGCTCCGGGAGGTATACCAGACGTTTTTCAAAAAATGACATTTTTTACATCAAACGGAACGCCACATGTCTATAGTTTAGGTCAGTTGAAACAAACAAATAATGTCTTAATTTTATGATTTATCGTTATAATTGGTTGTTTTTTTCCAACTAACTTTTACTGGTATCTATATCCATACACTTTGGTTAGCTAAAAAAAAAACAATAATACCATGTCACTCACATGGCTGTCAGTGGCTGTATGTAGGTTAAGACACAATCATAAGCACCCTCTACTGCTGTTTGGATTTATCTTAGTTAATGAAAGTTGATTTATTACCGAAAGTTTTTCGAATTCCCCAGTTAATGTGTGAAATTTAAGAAAATCTAAAATATAGGTTTTGTAATTATTCAACTAAGTAAATCATAAAATGACGTTTTTCTGCTTAGATTTTAAACTTTAACTAGGACATTCGTGAAAAAACAAAAAAAGTTCACTTTTGCTTCTTATTTGCACTCTTTATTAGTATGTTTTGCTCTATCTTGATTGTATTGAAAATTTGTAGGTTACCATCAGTAAAAGAAATTCACAAATTTGCGATATTTTTTTCGGCTCATTCAAGACCTCCTGTCCCACGCAAGAGTTGCGCAATTTTAGGTATGGCGACTCGGGCAATTTGTTGACAACTGTGACCTTAGCATCTCCCAATCAATAACAACTGGTTGGCAGGAAGTTGACGTCACAGTTGTCTATGAATTGCTTTACTCACCACATCAAAAATTGCATGTGTCAGGTGGCCTTTAGGAAATTTCATGAAATAGCATGTCGTATTATCATCCCTACTAATATATAAATGCGAAAGTCCTTCTGTATGTTTGTGACTCTACTACGCAAAAACTACTGATCCGATTAATTTTTTTTTTTTGTCAGCATATTAGAGATCCCAGATAACATAGTAAGTAAGTTTTATTCAGATTGAATGTACGATAATCTCGGATAATCACGATATTTTTAAAAGCTTTGTGCTGCGGGCAGCAGTGTGGAGCGGGTGTTTCGCTTCCGCATGACGTACCACGATCGAGGTACATCATGGCCCGCGCGCGATGGTTGGAGAAGGCATCGGTTGCGAGCACGAGTTTGCACTCTACAGTCTACATTCTGGATTTAATAAACTTTTGGTTAAACCCAAGCTTTTTTTGAATTCCGTTTTAATTGGTTAATTGTAAAACGACCGCGAGCGAAGCCGTGGGTATCGCTAGTTTAAGAATAAAATATCAAAAACATTTCTGCGCCAAACTGAGGAATTCTATTTGCTCGTAAAATGAGTTAATTTTCCATAATACTGAATATTAATATTTATTACAGCATGAGTTATTCATTTCATTTATACGGGTACTGTATTGCAAGAGGTACTCTTTTACCAAATATTATGGACTACTAAGCTATAACTTGTGTTAGATTATACAGAAACTTATAGCTAGTGTCATATGGCAAGGTTTTTTATTGGTCTCAGGGGTCGAAAATCGCTGATAGTGTTTTTTACAAGCCCCCTTGGGTTTGAGGGTTTTTCAACCCCTCCAGTACAAAGCCCCCTGATTCCGACACCCATCCCACGTTTCACTGTTAATGAACACATCAAAAAAGAACGTGCTCGCAATTAATGATGGTCGCTTTTCCCCCGCCCCCAATCCGCAATGTTAACCTTTGCGGTCATCAATTTTCATGACATTCCATCATAGTTCCCTCGAAATGATTATTTCATAATTAGTCTAATTTGTGAAAATTTCAACATTTTTAATCAAAATTGTGTAATTGGATTAGCAAATTTTGATCGTATTAGATAGATGTGACCACAGGACTGAACTTGACCATTCAAAGATGATCTTCAAACATAGTATACTGAATCATCGATCTATGCGAGTTTCGTGTACGAAATTTCGTTATTATGCGATAAGTGAAAACATCCCCGATTTTAGTTATATATCTAAAAAAAATTTCACTATTGTGCGATTTCGTGAATAAACTAACTATTATGTAATTCAATGAAAATTAATTTGCTATTATGCGATTTTTATGCTGTTGTGCACAAATCACTAAACGCTGTAGCCAAATGGCAAAATCTTTGAAACTTTGAATAAACTACCAACTCGATTATCCAAATGTAATGGGACCAAGCTTATTTCAGATTAACGCAAATTCGGATAATTCGGAATTTCATTGTAAAGTATATATGCATAAATTGAAGACAAAAAATCGTTAACTTTGTTGAAAGTGTTGGAAAGTATGGAAAATGTCAAAGGTGTTTTTTTGTTGTCACGTCGTCAAAATGAGATCATCAATAACGGAAGATTATTTACAGTATACAGTAGCCTATATCACCTAATGTACGATGATGACATGTGGGGCAAATTCTAATCGCAATCTCATAACTATTAATAGACAGTAGTAGTACATATAAGATATAACATACGTATACTGTAATATGTGCATTTTGCAGTCGAGAATGATGAGAAAGAAGTGTCCCATGGCTAATTTAACTCTCAATCTTAAATGCACATTATTCTAGTGATTTTTGTGAAATCAAGGTGGCGAAGTGTGCATTGTATGCAGAAGCCCATCGAATGTTATTGAATTCACTTTGCGTCAGATTGTCAAAGTGCATCTATGAATTATCGAAGATGAATATGGATGATAGGGTAAAACGCGGACATCCGATGTCAATTTATGGGTTCGTGGTTTTGACATGAATGACAATAACTTTGCTGGATCGTTACTTTTGCCGATAAAGCTTTTGCGTTGTATTTCCATGACATTCTCGTCGAACCGTTGTTGCGTTTTATTGAACGTAGCTTTATTAAAACGTCACTTGTCAACTCAACGAAAACTAGTGTAACTGTTTATGATACAAAATTATCGTTTAAAACCGAAATAAATATTGAATAAATATTGGCGTTTTAATTTTCAAAATTTCATAATTTGAATTCTTATACTGTACAATTTTGGAGTACAAAATTTTATTATTTGAAAAAAAAAATTATTTAGGTGTAATAGTTTCATTTTTCATAACTTGATATCAGGGTTTTATTACACGCATCAGCTTCAATTGTGAGTGACTTTGTGAGTTTGTAAATGAATGAGCTGGGAATTGAACGTATATTGCCATTGACAGACGTTTATGATAGTATTGTATAGTCTAATAGACCAAAAAACGCATAAATTGAAAACTACGTAAGTCCAATGTAAAAAGAACGCATAAATCTAATAAAAAAAAAAGATTGCAGAAATCGAAAATGGAATCACTCAAAACTCGCATAAATCGAATATCATGTTACTCAAAGATCGCATGAATGTAAATTCGTAAATCGAAATTTGCATAAATTAAAATTTGCATTAATCGATATTTGCAGAAATTGAAAATAGAATTACCCAAAGATTGCATAAATTTAAATTCGCATAAAGCGTTTATATATAAAGCGTATTCTAAATTTTAATGTACACTTGACTTAAATGCTACTGTTACTGTATCTAAAGTAGCATTAAGTAACTTCATTTTACACGTCAAACTTTTTCAATCAAATTCCACTGTTTTTCTGACGTCATACAGGCGCGTTTCAGCGCTTTTGTTGGGTTTTGTTGTTTGATCTAGACCTACGGCACGAAAACGCACCCAAACGTGTGCATGACGTCAGAAAAACAGTTGGAATCGATAGAATTTGATTGAAAAAGTTTGACGTGTACAATGAGATTAAGGATTTGTTACTCTCGCTGAATAACTTTCCAAAGTCGATTCATTAGTTTAGAATTTATTTTTTATTTATGTGAGTTCGATTTTACAATTATCAACGAAAGACTTGTTATGAGAGAATTCGATATTGTGCGCATTTTATTTTATTTTATTGATTCGACCATTTGGGTCACCCGACTGCACTTTTAGCTTCACCCCTTTACAATTTTAATATCTAGACCTTACTACTACAATGTTATAAAAACTCACGTGTAACTTAAACAATTAATTCATTTTTATATCTACAAATTTTATTTTTATTCCACGACTTTTGGTTCTGTGTGAGAAAATCACGGTGTGGCACCTCGTATAATTTTTTTTTACAATTTTTTTATTTTTTTTTAAGGTTTGTTAGACTTGCCAAACTTTAAAAGAAAAAATGATAGTAGGGGTAGATATTTTTCACCTAAGTACAATTTTTCATCTTTTTATCCCCCGCTTTTCGTACAACGTGGCAAGTTTTATCGTTGTATAATGTCATTTACGATCGACCCCGAGCGGGAGAAACGAACACAAAATGGCCGCCATTATCACCAGGGGGCGCTCAGGATTAATGGGCTACATTTCCATAGGGCGTCTATATGGAGTGCGCGGGGCGCATGTGCAATCACTCCGATCGTGTGCGTTTCTCTCTCTTTCGCTCACTCGTTTCAAATGAATGAATGAATGGCTGTAATAAATTTGTTGGCGGCTTTTGAATTTTCGCTTGTTCAAATGTGGTCAATTTTTCTTAATTGTGGGGTGAACCGATTCGCTGTTTTCGAATTCCTGAATCTGGATCATTTATTCTGCTACTATTTGTAACGTAAAGCGATTTGTTGTCAAGTTACGGGTTGTTTTAGTTGTTAGAGCGTTAAAAGGAGAAATGTAAACAACGCGTTAATACACGTTAACTTGTACAGTCGCCATTTAATTATGTTTGGCATCAAGTGCATTATCCACCAATGAAGCAAAAGCGTAAAGGGGAACTGTCACGTTGCGAATTTTTATCCGAATTCTCATCCGACTTTATCACTCGGCCAATCAGAAGGCAGTGTGATCATTCACGTGACCACACTGCCTTCAGTTTGGCCAAGCGATGAATTCGGAGGGAACTTGACGGAATATTTCATGTAGTTTAACATCGCTTGAACTGCACAGGCAAGTTATACTGTTGACACTTACCTCTGTCGAAATGAAGTGTTTTGATCGCATTCTATACAAACATTTACGTTTTGTTTGATAATTTATCGCAATATCAATAATGTATGGTCACAATGACCAACTCAATTTGAAATTAAAAAATAAACAAAATCTCTGCATCACGCTGAACATGCCTATTCATTTTTCATTTTCATATTCGCAAAACTAACAAAGTCACGTAAGATATTCGAATACAAATCCGAAGTTATGGTATTCGGATTATATATTCGGATATCAATTTGTAACGTGACAGTGCCACATTTTACATTTACCCTATAAATATAACATAAATCTCACACGTATAAAGATTTGCATGATTTGCAATATACTAGTATAATTGACCTATGGTATTACATTATATTTTGAAGTAGCTGTATGATTAAGAATCGTGTAATTGTAAATCGTGTAACGAAATGTGTGTGTGGAAATGTAATGGCAATGTAGTATTGTTAGTTATACTCACCATTTGGTGAGATTAACGAGTGAGACCATATTCTAAAGAGATATCTCTCTAGTCTATATAGCAGCTTCACTGCAGATCACTGATGCTATGTAGCAGAGTGATTTCAGAAATAAATAAAAATTTCACCTTCTATTGTCCGTGTAAACACAATACACCCCACTTCCTTCATTTCGACAAAAAAAAACAACAACAAAATTGAAAGATATAAACAGCAAAAATTTTTTATTTGTTTTTGGATTTTTCTGTCTTTCGTTCTCCATCCGATCTCGTTTCTTATCTCTTATCTCCTTGAAAAAGAAACTTATCTTGTAAGGTGAAGTGTTTTGGGTTTTTTCAAAAGTGAAGTGTTTTGTGTCTAACCGGTTAATGGAAAAACATATTTGTGAATTGAAAAATCTATATTTCAATAATATATATAAATATTTTTAAAAAATAACTGAAGTCAATATTTTTATAGTTGTGTGTATGCGTTTGCATATGCGGTATGAATAGTATTGCTTATGCGTTTGCATATATTTTAGCGTTTTTTGTATTAATTTCTGTGTATGTGATGTAGTTTGTTTTCTTCAAAGCGCAAATAAACATTATATATTCGTGTACATGCAAACTATATGTGTGTTGTGCGTTATGTAAACACTGTTGAAATGTAACCATGAAATGAATATAAACAAATATGCATATATTTTAAAATATGTACTTCCAGACTTAGAAACAATTCGACTTAGAAACATTGGTAAGAAAATCTTTAACAGAAAAACAAATAGAAAAACACGTTTTCGAGAAAATAAACGTTCCGCCCGGTAATTGGCTGTAATTGAATCTCTTCAACCTCATTTTCTTCCTCCAACTAAGATCGATGACGCACGTATAGTACATCCACCCACACATGCACACCGGAAATAAGTTTTACAAATAATTATATTATTGAAAATATTTTTGCTTCGAATGATACGTATTTTTATGCACACGATTCGAGATATATTTCCATACCAGCTTAAACCAGTTGAAAAATCAACGAATGCTATTTGAAATTTAATGTATACCACCTGACCCAACAACACAGAGATAGCGCGAGAATTTCATGTTAATTCAAAAATAACATTCATTAATTGATTCCTCGTTGCCTTTGTCGTTTAAAATTTTAAATTCATCAACCAATCAGCAATCGAAAACAAAGTTTTTTTTGGGTTTTATTTAGTAAGACGCACAGAATATTTCCATATTTAATTAATTGAATATGAAAATTACTCCGATTGTAAAAGTTTTAATTCGCATAAATCGAACATGCAAATATAAAAAATGTTGTCATTTTTTTGCATTATGTATGTTTGTATACAGTATTTTATTTTACCAACGCTTTCCGGCATAACACTCTTAACTATACTGGAGCTGTAATTGAAAGCTTGCCCGGAATAACGTTGCATGTAACAATTCATAGTTTTGAGTAAATGGCAAAAGAAGTAATCAGC
>JAQIWH010005464.1:0-14597 GCA_034695005.1 Cryptops parisi | reverse complement strand
ATAAATAAATCGAAAATTGTAGAAATCAAAAGTAGAAGTACTCAAAACTCGCATAAATCAAATATCGAATTACGATCGCGTAAATTTAATTTCGCATACATCGAAATTCGCCATAATCAAAATTAGCGTAAATCGAAAACGTGCAGAAGTCGAAAATGGAATTACTCAAAACACGCGTAAATTGAATATTGAAATTACTCAAAGATTGCATAAGTTTTTTACTTCGCATAAATCGAAACACGTAGAAATCAAAAATGGATTCTTTAGCATTTATGTATGTACATACAGTATATCTGTGTATGACATAAAGAGTATGCTTAAAAAGCAGACTTGTTATTATCGAAGAGTGTCTGGTCATAGAAACTGTTGGGGTTATTGGTTTTTCTTCTTCTTCTCGATCGTAATTTGATCCACAATGGGTAACCGTTATTTTCAAAAGTTAAGATAAAACGTTTGCCAAGTTCTTGGAACTTGTTGGGTCATGATTGGATTGATCTACTATCATTAAGTTATTCGACCGCAATTGCCGTAGAATTGGAAATAAAATTCAAAATGGTACGCCTTGTGGGTGTTTTTTAAATGTAGAGTATCTGGTAACAGGCTTTGGCAAATTATCTTTGCGTTTTTTGGAAAATTGTATTTCTTTCGATTTCTTGGAACTTTTTGGTCATGATGTGATGATTATTTCTAGTTATTTGATTCTAATCATCTTAGAATTGAAAATACGTGACAAAACAAAATTCGATGCACTTTTTTTTTTAGGGTGGGGAAGTTTTAAAGTTCCTATCTTTTGACTTTTCAAAGATAAGAGTAAAAATTTTGTCAATCTTTTAAAATTTCTTGCTTATGATCTGACGAACCACAATTTGTTAAGTTATTTACCACAGATGTGATCCAAAGTTGACCAACTTCTTGGAACTTCTTATTTATAATTTGATGATCCTACAACTACAAGCAGGTTTTTTTTACCCAAGATACGGTACAAAAAAGTTTGCCGACTTGACAATATTTCTTTTCTCTCTTTTAATTTTGTTTTTCGTAAACACTTGAGCTTGTTTATTGATTATGCTTATTCCGCAAACAAACCAGTACGTGCCATATGCGTCGTGAAAAATAGTTCTTTGGATGACGCTGAGCTTGTATCACGCCACAGCCTAAGCATAGCTTAAGGCGATGTTTTGTTATGCTTCAGAGTGAATACACTTTTGAATTCATGAATGCTCCTGGATGATGGATATCCTGGATTAAAAGTGCTCAAGTGTGGTGTGGTGTGGGCGATCGCGTTGGATTGCATTTCTTCAGCGCGTTGACGCAAATGCGAAATTCGAACGCGTGTAAAACACACGATCAGCATTTTATCGTATCATCGATTCGAGTCCCTAAAATAAACTAACGCCAAGAATAGGGATCCGAGGCAATAATAATTCCCGGCGATGATGATGATGATGAAAGTCTGGGAAATCGATCCGTCCAGCTAAATCGATGGACAAAGACAATAAACTTGAATGCGCCATAAATGTCTCGATAATGAATTGACCACCAACCAAGTCTCTGGTGATTTTACTTTGGTGTTGCATAGAGCGAATATTGATTAACACCAACTCGATGTTTGGACTTTGGGAAAATTTCGTTAGGATCCGACGACCAAACGTAGTGTAATCGTCATTTTACCACTTTGCCAGTAGTTGGTTGGTTGAGTGTGAGAAGTGCGTTTTCAAAGTGCAATTCAATGTTTTATTTAGACGCTGGGATTAATAATGCACATCTACGAGTCACTCGAAAAGTGAGCTCATTACTGCCATTTCATTTTCGCTGCACTTTTCGTAATCGAACCAGCAACAAACTCTTGCCATTGGCCCAGGTGTACTAGATGCGTTAGTGTACCCCAAAAAAAAGAGACGGAAAAGAAAAATGTTAGCACTGCTTTTCGTCACGTTTCTGCTTCTGATTCGAAATGCAGGACAAGGAACTGGAGCAGAATTTAAAACAAATGAGAAAAGGCTTTTTCCGATGATTTTCATTCAAAGACTGATTCTCGGACTGAATGCAAGATTTGATGCACTGCAAAATTGACAATACACCAGGTTCCACCACAAAGAAGTGTGCTGTATTAGGGAACGTAAAATCCAAATTGGATTTTCGTTTTGGCTTATCACTTTTTCGTTTGTTTTTTTTTTCGTCTATATAAAACGTAATTTTTATACAAGGTGCAAAAAAAAACAGACAGAATTTCCGTTTTTTTTTCAACTACTGTAAGGATTGTAGTACAATGCAAGAATGATGAACTCGCCGCACGCTATATGAATCATTACGAACGATCTGCATACAAACGAATGGAAAGGGACACTGTGAAAGATCCTCGATTTATGCGAGTTTGCTATTACAATGGAATCTAGTTATTGTAATAACGGATATTGTTATCCTAATCAGTCGGTATCAACACACTGTTTAATGTTGTTTTATCCGCTGTTGAGTGTTATCAGCCGGTTATTGTTATCAAAAAGTACCAGTTCGAAAGTGATCATAATAATCGGATTTCACTGTATATGATGAGATAAAACCATCTTAAGTGTTCGTTATATGCGAAAAATTTCACTTATCATTATAACGTGGTGACTAAACGCTGATTTTCAGTCAATTCCTGGGATTTCGATATCGATTCAGGCCAAGTTTGTGCTAAACGTGACTCTCGCATAGATCGAAGAATTCCTGTATTTCTTGTGATATACAGGGTGTCCGAAAAAGCACTCTGTAAATGAAATTTCAAATTTTTTTAAGGAAATCTTAATCTCTTAGAATGACACAGTCGATTTGTTACGATTTTTCTGTGATTTTATTACGATTTTTTCCGCAATCCACCACCAATGGCGTGGCGGTTTTCTTTCAGCTGAGTTAAACTTCACCATTGGTGGGTTTCAGAAAAATCGTAGTGAAATTGTAGCAAAGTCGATCGTGTCATTCTACCCTTTGTTTTAAATGTTTTGAATAACAGGTGAACTTATGTAGCATATAACTTATTATTAAAGTAAAATGTCATGAGTTTATTACATGTTTGTTAATGTAACTCTAAAGTGTTCATCAATTTCAGTAGAGATCATCATGGAATTACATCTCAAACTAAAACATATACCGTATCCATAGGAATTGTTTTTATGACTGTTGTTATTCAATGGCTTTGGAGTGAAGCCATTACTGCAGCACAGCGCGTCTGTAAAATTATATTGTTGTTCAGTGCTGCCGTCTGGTGGTCAACAATTGAACTAAAATTTGAATTCAGTAGCTTCATAAATGTGCTCCAAACACCTTCAAAGGTGTTCTAAATAGAAAATAAATTCTATTTAAAACTGCGGAGTTCTTTTTCGGACATCGAAGTTTTTTTATAGCGAAGAAAATATAAATTCTTTGACATCTTGTTTGTTCCGAAATTTAATGCAATTAACAGTGTTTTACTAGAAGTTGTAACCGGATTGATTGGTAATCGAATTATCTTTGAAATGACTCGTGCTTCTTGTCCATGACCACTCTCACTAGAAATTAAAATATCGTGAATATACAGGGTGTGACAAAAATGAAGGGGCTGAAGTAAATGGGTGTAACATTTTTGTCAAAAATTGACCTAGAAGCATTTTCGAATGTGTTAGGTGCAATTCCACCTTTCTGACGTTTGAGCAGAACAACAATATGTGCAAAGATATTGTAATGTAATTGTAACTTATTGGTCTTTGGTCCGCAGTAAAACAAATCAAAATTAATATTAGTACAAGAAGTGTGAAGTAACCCATAGACAGCCAGTTTAATTCATATCAGGTATTAAACGCGTTTTTCTCGAAATTGTAAAAATTTCACTTAACATTCTTTCACACAAGGCCCTTCAAATGTATAGATATTATGTTGGTATTGCACTTGATGTCTGCTTGAAGCTGGTGGTTCCGGAATTCTACGAGTATGAAGTTATGATTTATTAATGAGAAACAAGAAAAGGTTGTTGAGAAGTTGAATTTCATTAAGATTGTAAATCTGCACGTTTTGCAAAGAAGAAGAACTTTTCACCTGTAATTGATAACGCCATTTGGTAAATAGCAACCATTTTTGCAACTGCTGTATAAAAAAAAAAAACTTGGTGGTTAAACAAAAAAATTTCTCATTGCACTGGCCTTTTGCCACATTGATTTCTCCGGTAACGAGAAATAATGGATGAAGTAGTAGAAAAAAATAAATGGTTGCCAAAGTACGTAGAAAAAGATTCGTCAGTCGTCTAATTGTTCTCGCCCGATGCCAATGAAACGGAATGTAATGGAAAGCCAAATAAAATGGAACCTCACTCCCCCTTTTTTTTTCGAAAGTTCTTTTAATTTCCTTCACATTTTCACTGCTGTTAAAATTCTATCACCCAGCTTTAGTAGTATTAGAGAGAAAAATAATTACGAGTCAAAGGGTTTAGGAAAAATGGTACAAGAGTCACGATACTGATTGCCAAAGACTTAACATTGTATTAAGGTGATTCTTTTTCACCAAAATTGCACAATAGAGGTTTTTTTGTGTTTGTATATAGTGAAAGCGGTAGCTACAAAGAGAATGTTAAACATTGGAAACCAATTTTATTGTCTTTCATCTTGTATTTTTTAATGTATCATGGATGGTAGTTGTTACACTATTTGTTTTGAGACTATGTGGGTACTGGAACGTAAGCTTTGCTGTAGTACGGAAGTGAGTTGTTGCAGATTGAAATTTGACTTGACAAAACCAGTAAACATAATAAATTTTACCATCTTTATCACTTTTAAACAATATGTCACCACTTTTTTACTTTCCATATTTTATTTTCGTAAATTTACATTTTTTTTGCTGTAAGGTTAGTGAAACCCGCTGAAACACTGTTTGTGTAGTGTAACGAATGTTGCGAAGCAACATGAGTTTAAACACGGGATTGAAACAGTGAACGAATGTTGCAACATGGTTTTAAAACAATGAGTGGATATCACAACAAGAGTAAACACGGGGTTAAAACAATGAACGAATGTTATGAAGCAATATGAGTCTAAACCCGAGGTTAAAACAAACGAATATTGTGAAGCAACATAAATCTAAACATGGGGTGAAAATGAACGAATGTTGAAAAGTAACATGACTTTAACCGAGGGATTAAAACAATAAACGAATGTTGCAACATGGGGTTAAAACAATGAACGAATATTACAAAGTAGCATGAGTCTGAAACATGAGGTTAACAAATGTTGCAAAGCAACATGAATCTAAACACGGGGTTAAAACAATAAATGCAAGCAACATGACCTAGTACTATAGTATTACTATAGTGTAGTAGTATAGTAGTAGTAGTACTAAAGTATTGTTGATATACTTTAGTACACGTTTTCTAGGTTTTTATTGTTTCGTCTTATTTTTAGCGAATGATAAATTCGTGTTAGACTTACAGAAATTACTTAGATAAATTCGTGTTAGACACAAAAGCACAGACAGACAGCTACATCTGGGCTTTTTATTAATTAATACCACACCCTTATGATTTGTATCAAATCAATATGAAAGATTTCTAAACGTTTCTTGCTTGGTTTGATACATCAACGCAGTAAATTAATCAATTTTTTTGTTAATATAACTTAAATATAACAAATTAGCTTATTAAGCATTGTATAGGATTGCTGGATAAAACTGTTTTCAGGATAACTAGAGTTTTTGTGTAGTATTTTTAAAAAATAGTCGATTCATACCAAGGTTCTGCACAAATCGCACATTAATCGAATATAAGGCAGAATAAATTATCAAAAAGACGTGTTTCATTAAAAAAAAAATAACTAAGGTTTTGGGTATCTTTTTTATTTGATCGAATAAAGAAAAGGAGGGGGTGTAATTTGTTTTGTTTTTTATTGTTGTTTTTGGTGAGGGGAGTGGGGTAAGCTTGTAAGATTTGTTACAGCCTTTTCTAACCATTGTCTTTCATAAATTGATCTTTCTCTACTACAAACCACCACTATTGGGGGTTGGAGAAGTCATCTTTTCTGCGCCACTGCTTTTCTACTGGCGAACAGAAACTAACAAGAAGTGGTAGACATTTTGCTTGGAATAAACTGCTGGATGCCTTTTGTGAAGTCTTAAGGGAATGTCTGGATCATTACGTTTTATACGCCGAGATGGGAAAGTACTCACAAAAGGTGTCATCGTTTTAAAACGGAAGAGATGTTCCCAAACTCTGGTTTTTACCACTTTTCTTTTTTTCGGGTGAAATGGGTTTCTAAGAAACTTCATGGATTTAACGCCATTTCAAAAATTTGGAATTGAATGAATTTTTCATATAACCAATGGAAAGATTTTTTTTTATTAGTATTATTATGATCTGAATCTTGGTGATTGTAAAAACATTAAGATAATGTAGTCTTCGATTTGTCTAAGGCTTATGATTTGCGAAATGGGTATGTTGCAAATTCATGTGTTGAAACTTCCGACATTGCTAGACTTTTTTTATTATAATCGCTATATTAACTTCACTCGTGAGTTTGTGAGTGAGTGAGTGAGCTGAGAATTAAACATATACTGCCATTTACAGTCGTTTATGAGAATAGTCCAATGTACCAAAAAACGCATAAAACGTGAACCGTGTAAATCAAAACTGCATAAGTCCAATCTAAAAATAACATCGCATATATAAATAAATATATGGAAAATTGCAGAAATTAAAAATGAAATTACTCAAAACTTTGCATAAATGAAATATAGAATTCCTCGACGTTTGCAGAAATTTAAATTCGCATAAATCGAATTCGCATCAATCGAAAAGTGCAGAAATGAAAAATGGAATTACTCAAAACACATAAATTACGCATAAATTGAATAACGAATTGCCTAAAGATTGCATAAATTTTAATTCGCATAAATCGAAACATGTAGAAATCATAAATGGATTTTTTTTCGCATTGTGTATGTACGTACAGTGTATAGGACAGTACATATCTGTACAGGACAGCATATAAAGAGTGTGCTTAAAAAGCATTTTTAATGTATACTTGTTCGAATGATTTGAGCATTATGAGCAGTTTTTTGTGCATTTATTTTTCAAAGATGTTTAATATTAAATAAGGTTTATTTTCACCAAAAAATAACTATATAGGTTGAAGAATGTCCAATTCCAAACCGTGTATCTGGTTCGCCAATGTTGCAGATTTTCAAGTCCGCACTTGAAATATACGTTAAAAAAAAGAGAGACAACGTTTTTGAAATTGGGTTCAGTGGTTTGGAAAGATGGCACTCGGAGGGGATTTGTTGAACATTTGTTACTCGATTTTGAACACTTGTAACTCTTTTCTAGTCATCGAATTAGAGAAAAAATAATCATCATCACTGGTTGCTGGAGATTCGCCATGTTGGTTCGATTCTGCTCGTCAATTGAAATGACAGCATAAGCAGTGGCAGGATTTGCAACCGATTCGTAAATTTATCATTTTCCACCACCTTGCACTGGTTTCACAGGTTTCCTATATATTCGAACTGTTTCCAATAAAATGTGCAAATCGAAAAATGCAGATGTTTAGAGATATAAGCTGTGATCAAAAAATGTGCTCGTTGTCGGAGATTTGTTCGCTGTATGAAAAGCAATTTTACTTTTGAAATCGCTCGTGTGAAATATCGTAACTCGTTATAAGAAGCTTGACTTTTGACTCGCACTTCTATATCTCACTCTTTGTTCGTTAAATGACTGCAAACTTGACAAGTCACCGAACTTTTTGATCACATCGTCTTTTACTTTTGTAGAAAGTGTCTTGTCTTTAGGTTTTGGGTGGTTAGTAAGTTAGTATTTTCTGTAATGTTGATGTGGAGTGTTGAATTTGTTTTTTTTTAAGCTATTCGAACAGTCTCCAAAAAATGCTGTCTTTTTGAAAAATAAAGGGTGATCAAAAACGTTGTTCGTTGTCGAGATTTTGCTTGTTGTATGAAAGGCAATTTTACTTTTTGAAATTGCTTGTTGAGTGAAATATCATTGTAGGATTAGCTCGTTATAAGTAGTTTTTCTGTATATCACTTTTATATATCATTCTTTGTTCGTTACATTACTTCAAACCTGACCAGTCACCAAACTTTTTGATCACATCGTCTTGTAGGAAGAAGGTGGTCAGTAAGTTAGGTTTTTCTATAATGTTAATGTGGAATGTTGAATTGATTTTATAAGTTATTCGAGCAGTCTCCAAAAAATGTGCAAATAAAAAGTGAATTTTTTAAAAATAGGGTGTGATCAAAAAACATTGTTTGTCGTCGGGATTTTAGTGGTTGCATGAAAAGCAAATCGCTCGTTGTGTGAAATGTCATTGCATGAGTAGTTTGTTATAAGTTGCTCTACACTTCAATATATCACTTATAGTACTGCAAACTCGACCAGTCACCAAACTTTTTGATCACATGATCTTGCAGAAATTGTCTTGTCTTTAGTGTGGTCGGTAAGTTTGGATTTCCTTTAGTGTGAAGTGTTGTAATTTATTAGGCGTTATGTTTGAACGGGGTTGTGATTGTTGTTTGTTCTATTCACCTTTCGGTGTTAATAGAAGCATGAAAGAGTCGGTTTGCTTGTTATTAATTCAAGATTTTTATGGCCAACTCCTTTGCGAGCCATTAAACGTGGATACACTTATTCATAGTTATGAGGCAAGTTTGAAGCTGAAACATGATGTAGAATGAAAACATGCATGGGTGGCCCTTTTTAACCGTTTGCCATTGAACGATGATGGCAGGAATTTTGGTTGTTGCTCACACCATATATTACCACTTTGCAGCCGATTTAGTGAAAAATAAAGCCTTTAAAAGGCTATTTATGTAATCGTTAAAAGTGCAGTTTAAAAGTTGATGTATAGTTTATCATCCTCTTTTTTTTTGTTGAATCGATATTACATTTGAAACGATTCATGAAAACGAGCCACAGCACCATTATGTTGTGTTTGGTTTACAAATAAAATGTGTACTACCTATACAAACATCTGTTTCAATACTATGCATTTATACATTTTTAGTACTGATAAGTCTTTGGAAATTTTTCATCTTTGTATATTAGAATAAATGAAAGTACGATTCCATGTGAATACTCGAAAGGCCATCCTAATGAAAACGTTGAGTTTGAGATATAACAGCACATTGATGGGAACCTTTACAATGGTGGTATTTTCATTGACTTAGAAATAAAATTTGAAGTCATCACGTTGTTACATTTGAAACCACGTGTCTTATGTACCATGTTATATTTAGAAAGTTGTAGCCAGTGGTCCATTTAATCATAATTCAGTGTTGTTTCATTGATTTCTAACAATCCAACTAAAATAAAAAATAGAAACAATAGCACTTAAAAGCTCTATGGGGAAAAACCAAAAAAATTGATTTCATCATCAAAGATGATAATTAACAATCTCATACCTCACAATGAAACATCTAGCCTACTTTTTTCAGATCTTTTGATGTTTATAAATAAAAATAAGAAATACAATTTTAAATGTTTCCTAATACAAGAATTTCAATGCACCAGATACGACAAGTTTTGACAAAATCTCGGATTGTTAGTAAACCTTCTTCATAGCTACGGCCATTAAATATGGTACCAAAGTTGTAGATCTGTTTCCTAGCTTTCCATTAGTATAAGTGAGATCTCATTGGGATGGACGGTTGCCGAGTTATACCTCCCAGTATAGCTGCTGTGTAATGCAGTGTAAGGTATTCACTGCACTGCATTACACGGCAGCTATAGGAACAATAGAGCTACTAAAACGTTTCAGTATAAATGCCATGTAATGTAGTGTAGTGAATACATTGTGCTGCACTACAGTGCAGTGTAATGCAGTGCAATTGCTCTATTGTTTCAATTTTTTTACTAGTAATCATAGTTATCATCATGTCGTTTTTCACACAAGTGTTGTATTCTTTGTTCGATATTTTTTTTTTACCACGAAGGTCGAAAAGAGACGTTTGACGATTACAATGCCCGAATCTCTTTCATCACCTGTCTGTAGTATAAAAGATAATGCAAAAGATGGAACTGGTAGCTTGGAAATCACGCTTTTAGCAAAAGAGATTGGTCTTTAGATGATTGACGCACCAATATTGTCATCGGTTCTCTCTCTCTCTCTCTCCCTCTCGCACCTTATATTCTGGAAGTGTGTTTTGAAAACTTTTGCTTGGCAGCACTTCCTTTTTCAAGTTTTATCGCCTCTTCTTTTTTTTTTATTATTTATTTTTTTAAACTTTTTCGTCGTCATCCTTCAACTTGTTGCATGAAAGAATAGTTGACATGGATGGTAGCAGCTGTCACCTTGTGTTTAAAAAAAATAAAAGGAACTTCTCACTGAAAAGGAGATTTTCCAAAGAGATTTTTAACAACACTGGTTGTCACTTCGTTCCATCTCGAGAACAAGAGGGTTCTTTAAAAATTGACTCGCAGAAGAGAGTGCAAAGAAGATAATGGAACTTTCGAAAATGGCCGTTTCAGATACGGTGCATGTACATTCAACTAATTCAGCCGCAGGAACAGAATTTTCGTATCGAGATAGTGATACCATTTTGTAAGGTTTAATCGTGGGATCATGTCGATATGCTAATAATAAAATATTGGTTATCGGGAATCGTTGATGCTCCAATAATTGTTCTCCTGTGACGTAGAACACAAAATCAATCAAGTTAACTTGTGACATATTATAGTATGGCATAAATGGTTGAACAAAATGCGCAAATAAGTACTGCACATTTAGCTATGGAGTCCATTGCACCGTGCAATGGAAATTTCTTTGTTTTTTGGTCAATTTCATTGGAAATTTGAAGTACGGATGTGAAACACCTTGTATCGATCGGGATACCCATTTACACGTTAATGCATTTACAATGACGTTTCGAGTTTTGTCACACTTATTCGAAAGGACATTCAATGTACCGTATTGTGTAAAACACCTTTTATCGATCGGTGTAACCATTTTCGCATTAACGCATTTTTATGTTGTGCAAAGAGTGAAAAATTCTGGAAAACCATTTAGTGATGTTTACTTCCATTAGGTTTTTGATTGAGCACGTTAATGTGTGCGCAAGAAGAAGAAGAAAAAAAATCAATGTGTCTCGGTTATAATTCAAAATGTCTTCCACCTGCAGTTCAATCTGTGGGTTTGTCCTCATTCAGGAAGTTCATTGACCGGTTGCTCTTATACCATATAAGTATATGGTTTTTCTTGATAATTTTTTTGCAGTAGCATATATGTGGGCATTACCATTGTTTAACATGTCAAATCCATCGCCAAAAACTTTTATAAGATTGACTAACAGAAAAAAATTGTTGTGATTGGTCTGTTCGAATGGTCTTATCTCTTGATGCAGTTTCTGGATTTTGTTTAATAAATATGCAGTATTGCTAGTTAGGTATTTAAATGGTAGGTTAATTTATATTTCTATGCTTTATACAGTATTAGCTTCAGTTGTGAGTGAGCTGGTAATTGAAGATATACTGCCATCTACAGACGTTTATGTCTGTAGGTCACTTTATACTATATTGTCCAATGGACCAAAAATCGTATAAAGTGAGAACTGTTTAAACCGAAAATCGAAAGTCCAATGTAACAAAATTCGCACACATCGAATCAAAAAAATTGCATAAACTCGAAACTCGCATAAATCGAATATCGAATAACTCAAAGATGGTATAAATCTAAATTCGCATAAAGCGAAATTATATACTGTACAGTGTATAGAAAGCATAGTCTTAAAAAAGCATTTTTAATGTATTTTATTTTTTTGACAGATTTATTTTATGTAAAAAAACAAAACAACAATAAACCATCAGTAATCTGAAAAATAAATCACTTTATTGAAATTGAAATCCAGAATGGCTGCAGCTTACCAATGATTCAAATATAGTTGAGAATTTACCTGTACTAAAAATTTTATTGATTATATTCATTTTTAATACAAATCACTGCAATAATCCTGTATCCAATTGAGAAGTTACCTGTATGCATTCAAAATTAACATAACTAGACATCCATCACGGGTTTTTCATACACGTAGCAACTCCCTGTAACCAACTGTACATACATGTACTATGTACAGTGAAAGGTTTTCCCACCCCAATTACAATGGTATTACTAGTTGTACCTTAACAATGTGCATCTAGCCCCTTATGCAAATGTCGCACGCAAAAAAAAAACATGCTGTATATTCATAATGATTTCTATTCTGAATCATTTTTCGTGTTCTTTGATTCCATTGGGTTTTTCCTCCCGACTTCAAAGGCTTTTCCCAAAAGGGCTTGGCTTCATACAGTGCAGAGGGTTTGTTGTAAGTACACAAAAACATCGCCTTTGGAAGTTCCAGCTCCCCAGTTCTGGTTCTTCTGGGTACCGACAGTATGCACCAAGAAAGAGCAGGTGGTGAATGATAAAGGTTTTGCAGTTCGCTCCAAAAGATCAGCAGGTGGCAGAGTTCTTGCACCTGGCTTCGCTCCTTGGGTTTATAGGTCACCTTTTCAGGGATCCGTTCCTGAAACAGGAGAGACATTCATTTTGAATTCCATTTGACTCCAAATTGTTCTCTGGAGTTTTCCTTTTTTCGGATTTGATTTCATTTATATCGCGTCTGGAAATCTTGTTTTGGTTGGCATTGACCAGTGTGTTTTGGAACCTGATGAAATGATTTGTGTTGGGATATGTATCATGTTGTGATCGCATACGGGGCCACCAGTAGCTAGTTTGTCTTAATTTGTCATTGTTTTTTTTTTCTCCACTCTTTTGTTGAATGTTCCATTCATCAATCTAAATACAACTACCAAACAGCCGCAGATGAAGAATAACGATGCTAATAAATAACTTATTCAGCGCAAACTTTATTAAATAATGGTTAGTGTTTAGTGAGAATGGAAATATATGGAGTGTACAAAACGTTCCGAGGAATTGTAATGAATATTAAATTACGTGTTCTATTTTTTTTTATTGTGAATTAAATCTTTCTGTATAACGGGGACGTCAAGTTTTGTTTATGGATACTGGTACCATAGTAGCATTTTTGTATTTCTTATATTTTTTTTGCAATTCAGCTTTCAACTTATACAAAAGCATATTTTGATATAATAATATTTTGATATAATAATTTTTGTTATTATAGTACAGTGGAATCTGGTTATTGTGATCACTCTGGAACTAGTGCTTTTTGATAACAATAGCTAGCTAAACAATGGATATACAAAATTAATAAATTATACAATATCTTGGGACCCACTGATAATAGCTGATTGATAACATTATCCGTGATTATAATAACCTGGATTCTACTGTATTACACGTGTGCTCTGATTTGCATATTATATCAAAATACCTGAGAAGTCTAGTCAAATTTTAATCACAGAAATGCATGAAACAAAGCAAAAAGTTCATATAAACATGGGTCTGGAAATGTATACTCATTTCTATACATGCATTTTCGTGACTGTGTTATCTTGGAAAGACCCATGTTTATATGGGTTGTTTGCTTCATTTTAATGCATAGCATCATCTGTGGTCGAAATTTGATTGGATTTTTCAGAAACACCCTGTATAAAAAGTAATTTGCTATTTTCTTGGTTATGCAAATATCTGAGACATTGGGGTGCACGTCTGCATAAACTAGACATTAGTACTTTGTACATTTTGCAGAAATGTATAATTTTGTACATTTTACAGTGTGCATTATTTTTTCATTCGTTTAACGTATAATTACTATCTTAATTTGCTCAAATTATAGTTTTAGCTATACATGTGCATATATAAAAACATGATTTTTTAATATATTTTATTTTTTTGTGTGTTTTGCAGTGCCAAGGTTAGAACTTGTAACGCCCGAACTAGGTTATCATGGGTTGATCAAAGAAAACGAATTAACGGTGGAGGTGACTCCTACCATCAAAGCTGTCGGAGGTGAGGATTTAAATTTTAATTTTTAATATATTTTTAATCACGCCTCGTATTTTCATGAATGGAATGCGTGATGCCTAGTTTCTCGATTTAATTGAAAACCCGTGATCCAATTTTTTTTTTTCATTTGTTTATCCCTCAGCTGACATTTGCAGCTTTCGGATTGTCAACAAACCTAGGGGTGAAGTGCCATTCCAATTGCACATTGATAAGGAAAGAGGAGAAGCAAGACTGGTGGCCAAAAAGGAATTGAACTGCGAGAAGCGTAAAAATTACAAGTTTAGCATTGCAGCTGTTAGCTGCCAAGGACAGATGTCGGAAAAGTAAGCAGACGAACCTTGGATTTTCCTCTTATTCTTGGCAGAGTAAAAGCAAAAAAGTTTTGAAGGCAACACATCACCAAAGTTTGTTCAGACAGAACTTACTGTTGGTTTTTGTCAACTGAAAACAAGTTTTTTTAATTATATATATCCATTCACTCTCTTACAGGAAAGATTGCATGCATTGCCTACTATGCAATCATTCGTGTCACTTTTTTGTATTTGCAAGAATAAGTGGTACTTTCCGGTTATAGCGGGCCTCGTCTGATGTGGCTATTTGCTTGTACTTTGTTATGGGTTTATTTTGCAGGTTAGGTTAGGAAAACAAAACAAAATCATACATTTAATACGTTTCTTTGTTTTTCCT
>JAQIWH010005463.1:0-14602 GCA_034695005.1 Cryptops parisi | reverse complement strand
AGTACATTTATTGAGTCGTACTTGGTACTTGTATTTTAAAGAACTTTAAAGTACCTATTCAGAAAGTACTTGTACTTGTACTTAAGTACGTGCTTACGGAAACCCTGATGAATGGTAATACCATGGTAATACCATTCAACAGTACAGTTGATGTACTGTACTGTACAGCAGCAGAGCATGGCAGAGTAGCTTACTCAGGTATAAAAGTTATAGTAATTTTTATCTTACAATTTTTTTTATTTTTTTTTTATTTCATTTTTTTTTGTTATTTTATTACTGATAATTCTATTTTTTTTTAATTGTTTTTGTTTTTCGGCCAAGACAAAATGACAAATCAGTCGATAGGCGATCTTGGACACCCCACCCGGTCAATTCGGGACAAAAGCTTCTTGATGCAGTGCAGAGTATGATGCACTATCTAGTTTACGTGGTGAGCACAGACAGACAACCCCATCACAGAAAACAGATGCTGGAAATAACTGATTGATTTATGATAGTTTGTAGATAGTTAGATAATTTATTACTCTATGTCTATCTAATTAGTGGTTAATAGTCAGAAAGGACTTAGTTGTTATTTGCACTAGATAAATCGAGATGGCATTAATAACAGGGTTTGGGTTTCGTACATTGAGTTAGGTATTGATTCACAACACAATGTTCACAGCAATATTGAGTGTATACATGTAATATAATATCTACTTTTAAATACTACAAGATAATATAAAACAGTCACCTAAATTGTAATAAAAACCAAACATCTATATATTTTTTCCATAATATATGAAACTTATTCTAAAGTGAAAATCTTTCCAATGACAAGTGGCAAATTTGTTTGCAGTTTGTCTTGTTGTTATTGCTATGATCATGAATGACTTGAGAGTCAATGGCATTGTTTCGCATACAGTATTAGATTCATTGGTGATTAATCTGGTCGTACTTGTTGATATCCCGTACTCTTGGTGGTAAATTGTATTGTAGAGCCGTAAGTATAAGAAACAAGTACATAGAGTAATAAGTAGTACTGGTTGAAGATTTACTATTGTTTGTTAATTTTTCAGTGTTGTGGATTAGCATTCTTGGAAATCGAAGTTCAGTCATGACTTTCGAGCCATACAGTGAATTAGTGTATGTACAGGAGCGTGGCCATTTGGTGAAGAAAGTGAGGCACCTATGTAACACTATGCATGATGTTGAGAATTGTGTGATTCCAAAGGTTAAACGTGCAAACCACCAAAACATCACTAAACCCAACAGTAGCAAACGTTCGACAAACACTCTTCAATCGTTATACAAAATTGCGCTGGATTACATTGGCGAAAATTTCGAGCTCGTTGACTCGCTGGTTGACTTTCCATCATTGGTTGGAGAAGATTTGTGCCAACACGTATTGACTAAATGTGCCGATGATGTGGACCCCAATAAATTGAAGTGTGTATGTTCAGTCTTCACCGAGGCCTATGGAAATTCATTTCTGGAACGTTTGATGATCCGTAGAAGCAAGGAAATGATAAATGTGTATGTCGAATCATTGAAAATAGTGATCCAACACGTAACCGATCTTGATTTAAGTTGCTGTTCGTTGGGGGACAATCATCCACTCATATCTGAAATTGCACGAGCACCAACTATTAGCAGATTGAACCTACATGATAATAAACTGGGGTGCCTTGGGTTGCGTAGGTTGTGTTTACCAGTGCACACGTTCAACAAAGGGCCAACAAAGTTGAAAGAACTGAATCTCTCGAGTATGTGTCTTTATTTGGTTACCAAATTCACTAATACAGAAGGTCCTTGATTTATGTGAGGGTTATGTGCAATGCACAGTTGAAAATAGTGTCAGTGAAACTGATACTATTATATATCAGTTTATACTAGTATAAACTGATACTATAAATAGTAAAACTGGTAAAGTTTTTTTATCGACTGATGCATAGCACATTCCCGATTATCATCTATCACCGTTACTTGGTTATGGCCTTGCCAGAGTGGAACAATTTTTTTTTGAAACACCCTATATTTTAAAATTTCGGTGGTGATGTCACTTGTATAGTTTAATGGTTTGTGTTTTACAGATAACAAATTTTCGGAAAAGAGTTTGCTTTATTTAAAATGCTTCAAAGAATTGGAGCTTGTCGATGTGTCCGATGTTGGGTTGAAACAATCAGTGAGTGTTGAAAGATTGTAAATACATTTAGAATTCATAGATGAAAATAAAATTTAAAAGAAAGATTTATTATTAATTTTTTGAGGTGGCCACAAGCATTGCATCGGCATTACACATGGATGTCACAACGATGTGTAGAAACACCGAGATCAGAATGAGCGGTTGGGCTGCGCAGTTCATGCAACGATTAGTTGATAAATTCATCGAGCCAGAAGACCTGACTAATCCAAAGTTCAGATTTTGTAAGTAAAGGTTTGAAAATTATTTTTTTGAAGACTAGTCGAGGATAAACTTATAAGAGAATTATATCGAGACTAGAAGTAAACTCGTCCTGGTTGAGTAGCATGTGATGTTGATCAACCAATGGCTATTGAGGCAATAGATGTGATATTTCTTAGCCAGTGGCTATTGAAGGTAACTGCATTCTCATGAGTTGTCATGGAGTCATAACTGTAATATTTCATTTCGCTTTTCAACTGATTGTCACTACTACGTGAAGCATCATTTTCTGTGCATTATTAACATGTGTCATTTTGAATTGCATGCATTTTGACATGACACGGCACCGTCTTAAAAAACAAACAAATTGCAAGTTTCACCAACTAACTCACATATCAGAAAGAGAACATCATTTAGACGACTGAAAGCCAATAAAAAGTTATTATTTTCTAAAACTGTCCATAAACGGAAACGTTCACGTGAAGTAGAACAATCACGTCCATGTCGCCAAAATGTAAACCACATTTTGGGACAGAGGGAGTATTTGTTTTATAATCTTTCTTATGACACCTTAGCAGACAGCTAACTACACATATACGTTATTTTCCGTCCTAGATGGCTTGACTAAAGAACACTTGAAGTCGCCCAAGAAAGCACTTCTGTTTATTAAAGGTACTACTTAACAATTTAATCTACACCCCCTAAATGATAGTTTATTTTTTCTTGAGATTGGTTCTCATTTTGTTTCTTTCAAGTTGATGATGACAAGAGAAAATTGAACACCAATGGTCCTGCTACTTCATCTTCAACTTCAACGACTGCTTGTGATGATCAAGATTTGAACTTGCTCTCATTATATTCCGGTACTCGCACGTCAACCAGCGTTTCACGGGTATGCCTTTGGGAAACATGATTTTCCATAGACTACCCTTCTTTTGTAAATAATTTTTAATCTGGTGATGTTTACTACAATTCACTGTTTTTTTGTCTAAAAAGAGAAGCGATATTTACCATATAAATCTCCATTTGATTTCTGTGAAACATACAATTACATTTTTTTATGGTGGAGTTTTTAAGTAGAAAACATTTGAAGTGCCTAAAAATAACAAAGTGCCTAATAAGTGCCTAATAAGTTTTTAGGGAGATATTATGACTAATAATCAGTGGTTAATTTTTAATGAATTTAATTTGTTGCAAGTATAAAATAAAAGTATTCATCTCGTGCGACATCATCCTAGTTTTCTTAACGTGAGCAATATTTAACTAGAGGTTGACCCGTGCTGTAGCACGGGTGCTAGCATCAGTTTTTGGTGTTTATGTTTAATGGAAATATGAAAATATGTACCATTCACGTATGATGACCTAGAGGTGAAAATAACCTAGAAACATCGTTGAATGTGTTAGGTGCAATTCTATCTTCCTAATGCATAATTTTGAGCAAAACAAAAATATGTGCAAAGATAGTGCAAGAAGTGTGAAGTAGCTCATAGATTGATTCAAAGTTAGAAAGTACTTTTTTATTATTTCGATAAAAAATAAGGTAATCTCTATCCATATGATGCTCAACACCACAGCTAAAAAGTTTCTAAAAAATATTATAAAAATGTCAAAAAAAAAACACTATTATAAAAATGTCAAAAAAAAAAACACTATTGTAAAAATATAAAAAAATTATTTTTCTGATTTTTGCTCAGTCAATCTTGAGGATATGATAGTTCACATCTTATAAAGTATTTATAAGTATTCACAGTTCAGTTTTATTGTCTTCTGAGATTTTATCGACATCGTCAAGAGCCTCCGCTTTATCGACGAGACTTTTAACGTCATCGAAGATTTCTTTGATGGCGGTGTTGGGACCCCAAGCATTTACAGCATTGCCTTCGTGGTCGACGAGATATTTCCAGAAATTCCAGTCGGGAGTTTGGTTTGTTTTTGCTACAAATTTAAAAATAAATTAATTAATACTGCAAATTATACAGGGCGAGTCAAAAGAGATCTTGCCACTTATTGGGCATTGGTATGTGCGTAAATGGTAACATGTTTTTGACTCCCTGTGTTAGTATGAAGACATAAAATAGGATTACCGCTCAAGTATTTAAATATCGGATGGGCATCGGATCCAGCGACGTTAGTTTTTGCGAACATGGGAAATGCGACTTTGAAATGAGTGCGTATGAAGTATTCGATTTGGAGATTTTCGGCTGGTTCCTGACTACCAAACTGGTTGCAAGGAAAGGCGAGAATGGTGAATTTGTTGCGGTGGCTCAAAATGTCCCATAACTTGACGAGTCCTTTGTATTGTTTCTTCGTGAATCCACATTCACTCGCAACATTCACTATCAGAAGGACCTGCAACACGAAGGTGTAGAATTTGTATAATTTATTAAGATAATGCCTTACTCATTTACGCATCTACTATGGATGCACATCATGAAAATGCATACACACTTAAAATTTCTTCCCTGTCACACACAAGTTTTGGTGTTGCAAGCTGAGCAATTTGTGAACCGAAGTCAGCTTGTTGTCAAGTTTCCAAAACTGCCCACGTTGGGCAAATCAAACGCGAAGCATCGTGTGGGGGTTTAAATTTGTAACTCTCACAGCTTGTGGTGTTTTGAAGGTGACTTGAAGAAACTAATATTACAGTGGTTCACAAATTTCTCGACTCGCTACAGCAAAAATTGCCTGACAGGCCCTTAGGATATCAATTCGCATTGGAAGAGACGGAGTATTTTGTAGCTACAGGTTGTATGTAGAAATGCCAACCGAACGAATGCTTGGTCGTGTAATGTTGCAAAAAGAAACCGCAATTACATTTTTATGCCAGAAAAAAACATATAGGGCGTAAGGGTATGTTCATTTCGACGCTTTAGGGCTAAAAGCACTCATAAGCGTCCAAAGACAGTCGATATATAACGTGTATACGGTCTTTGTATTGTAAGTTAAATAAATTACCGACTGTCTTTAGGTGGTTTTCTTGAAAAAATGGGCCAAAGTGAATGCACCTATAGTACATCGCTCCCCAGTTATAATTGCATGATTTTGAACTGCACTTATAACAGATGACCATTATAAGCTGCAATAGAACCTGCAGTATATCTGAACCTGCGGTATATGCAGGTAGTCATCAGCAAGACCTGCAGTATATCGGAATCCTAAATGACAGCGGTAGATCTGAATCAGCAGAATTACCCGGGAGTGGTGTACGTACGTACATCACAATTTCATAATTCTAACTGCAAACGATTATCACCCGGACACTTTTTCGGCATGTCATATTAGTACTCAAAGTATGTCTGTTTGTCTTAGATTTTATGCAGTCAGACTAACAAATGAACCACCACCACCATATATTTTAAGAGTGTTTTTTTCTTCTCTATAACCTTTCCTCGATATTTTTCCATCGATTGTACATTTCCTTGTATATCATCGGCCTTCATAGCGTAAAACTCATCGTCAGCAAATCCAAAACCACAAGTACATAGACATATCACCGACAACAACAACAACGCATGTACGAACTTCATACTAAAATCAGGCAACAACCAAAAGCCACGTCAACCAGAGCAGACGCTCTCAAACGGAAAGTTGACCTTCAACTATTATGTTACGAGTTCTCCCCCAATGTTTCGTTTTTTTTTGTAAATCAAGTTTACTCATTTAGTTAATGTACTTTTACCGTTTGGTTTTATCTGGTACCCGCTTTTTTTATTATCATTTTATTATTTATGATTTATTTTAGCGTTGAGTGATTTGGCCATGTGGTCCAAAAAATAGTCGTTAGTTTGACCACGCCTTCTGATAAGAAACATCCAAACATCAGCCAATCGTGTAGCACTTGGACTTATTTGAAATTAAAAGTCCGTCTTTCTTGGCTGGCGGTTAACGTGTCTTTTTGGCCTTTCTTGTTGGTTTTTTGGGTTGAATTTCAATTCAATTGTATCAAGTTTGTCTGATTTTATCTCAATTATTTGAGTCAAAGAATGTAAGTATAATGCAAACGTCCGATTTACACGTTTGTCGAATAACTGAACCAAGAAATGGCATACATAGTAACTAACTGTAAAGAAACTGCACTTCTACCACTTCTACATACATACTGTACAGTAGGAAAATTACTAATTTTTTAATATAGTGCGTACAGTGAACATGTAATAAACAAAGATGTAAAGTATTTCTGTGGTCATTAATATATGACCAAAAATGCGAAAAACATTTATTGGATATAGATAAATCAAAAAACTTATAATGTATTTATTATTAGTCATACAGTATTTTGATTTATGTCGTTTGAAACCCCGATGGTTCTTTCTTATACAGTACAGTACAGTAGAGTCTCTTTAATCCGATGTAGATTGGACCAGCGGGTGTCGGATTAATGCAGTAATTCGGTGAAAAGGCTTTTGGGAAACAACTTAGCAAAACTAACCACAAAATACAGGATACTGTACAAAGTATCAAAACAAGAAAAAAAAACCTATGTATAACAGTTAGTCAACAAATCCATCTTCAATATCAGCGCATTGCACAGGAAATTCGTTAGATGTTTCGTTTTGTCTTTTTTTTTGCGATTCGGAGTAAAGAGACTCTGCTGGAATTATAGACAATTACGGTGCAAAATTATGCATCATCCTGTAAAAATATAACTGTGATTAAAAATAAGCTTTTTTTGCAGCATGGCACATTTCAATTTGGACACCGAACTGGATAACCTACTCCATCTAAACGTTCCAATAACACGTGGTCCCGTGGCTCGATACCAACGCAAAGCATTGGAGACGTCGACTCAGAACCTCTCCCTCAACATGACGTGTAGCAGTTTCTCTAAAACGCCGAACAAGGGAAACAAATCTTTGAATGCTACAAAAACACCTCAAAAAACTCCCAAAGGTGGGCAAGCCCAGTGAAACTGAATTTTGCATCATGCTGGATCAATGTGGAGACATGAAAATAATATTAATTTAGTTTTTTGGGTTAACCTTAGAAAAATTCAGGAAAAACACTCCAGGGAGAAAGACTCCAAAAACACCAGGTGGCAGCGTTATTGGCGATCGGTTTATACCAAACAGATCAACGACGCAATTTGAACTCGGTTATTATAAGGTGTGAAATTGTCGTGTGGGTGTGTCTATTTTCGCGTGCAATCTACTGGTGCGAAATGAGTAGGTCTAAAATAGTTGGTCATCTTACAATCTATCGCTTCCTAGGTGACACAAAACAAAGAAAATAATGATGGTGATTTGAGCCCAAATACCAAAGAGTTCCAAAAAGCTATGAGCGAGAATCTGAACGGTGGTGACATCAATAACACTCGTATAATTCATTACGCCAACAAAGCGCCCGTTGCACCCGAAGGTATCGATTTCTAACAATTTGGTGAAATGTGTATTCACTGTGTGTAAATTTCAGAAATGTACATTTTTAATATTTATTTTGTATATCTTTAGGTTACCTGAATGATTTAAAAGTAGTTTACAGTACGAGCAAGATGGCAGGTTCTGTTAAAAAATCGACTCGATATATACCCCAAGTTCCAGAGAGAATTCTCGATGCTCCGGAAATTGTAGACGATTATTGTAAGGACGACATGGAAGACTATATTACTTGACCTTGTTGCTAGTGTTTATATTTGAACTTGGTGGTTTGTAGATTTGAACTTATTGGATTGGAGTTCGACAAATCATTTGGCTGTTGGTCTTGGTGGAACTGTTTATCTGTGGAACGCGACTACTGGAGAAATTGCCCAGTTGTTGTCACTAGAGGGTTTAACGGATTATGTGTCGAGCCTTGCGTGGATCAAAGAAGGTTCGCATCTGGCTGTTGGCAATAGCATGGGAGAAGTTCAAGTAGGTGTCGTCTTTAAATCTGCATTTGTTTTGACCTTATTCTATTAGCGTTCAGAACTGTCCACTAAACAAATGATGTGTATTATGTTTCCTGTCACACATTCAAGTAGTATATGATAAATGGTTGCAATGTTTCAGTTGTGGGATGTGCAACAAAAGAAGCGATTGCGAAACATGACTGGTCACACTGCAAGAGTTGGATCACTTTCGTGGAATTCTTACATTGTTTCGAGGTCTGCATTTTTTCTCATTTATTTATTATTTTGTTTTGATGCATAGCATCTGTGGTTAGAATTGAAGATTTGGGTGGAAAAAATCGGCTTAAATCCACTGACGTCGTTATTTCTTAAAATGCATGTATTGGATCGTTTTAGACCAGTCTATACATAGGCGTATTTTAGGGAAAGGGGTGTCCTGACATTCCTGGGCTGCAAGAGTAGGGTGTCAGGGCCATGACCATCCTGAAGTACTCGTAGAGGAGCTCTCGATTTTTTTTTCAGAACCTGTTCATTTCCCTTCTATAAATGGACAGTTAACAGGAATTTTTTTAATCTTAAATTAGAAGATGTCAGACAGAATTTTTTGAGTTTTGCCGTTTTTCCACCCAACTTCTTAATTCGACTAGACTTTTCAAGAACGTCTGTCTATTGTCGCTAATAATGAGTCGGTGTTTTAAAAATAATGTGTGGTCCATGCTTGTAGTGGTGGTCGAAGCAGTCATATTCATCATCATGATGTCAGAGTACCATCTCATAATGTGGGCATTCTGACTGCACATAACCAAGAGGTGTGCGGGCTCCAGTGGTCGCCAGATGGACGTTACTTGGCGAGTGGCGGGAACGATAACATGCTACACGTGTGGGCGGCGGCAATGCAAGAATGTTACTCCGAAAGTTCACCAGTTCACAGCTTCAATCAGCATCAAGCTGCAGTGAAAGTAATGGCCAAAACTTCAATAATAACTCGGAATGGTTACATAGTTTATTCCGTCGGCATTAGCACAATCGATTTTTTAATTTCAGGCTATTTCGTGGAGTCCTTGGCAATCGCATATCTTGGCAAGTGGAGGTGGAACTGCCGATAGATGTGTTCGGTTTTGGAATGTCAATACTGGAACGTGTTTGGAGACGATTGATACAAAATCTCAGGTACTGGCAGCTCTTACTCTGTACATATTCGTTTCACAGGTGGAGTCAGTTGTCAGGTGCAAGTTGAGACATAGGGTGACATCTGGTGACAAATATTCATTCCACAATACTTCTAGTTTTGCTTATGATTGGTGTGTGACTGTGATACTATTATCGTATATATCTTTAAAATGTAGTTTTTAATATACTTGTTTAACTTGAAATGTGATAATTCTAATGAACTTATGACACATTTTTTTGGTATGGCAATTGGAGCAATTTGTCAACCAACTGTGATGTCAGCTTCTTGCCAGTCAGTTTTCATTATTTGGGCAAGAAACTGATGTCGCAGTGGTTAACAAATTACTCCACTTGTTATACCAATATTTGCGCGTGACAGAAGGCTTTTAAGTAGCACTGTGGAACTATCATGACGGTATTCATTAGTACATGCGTACAATCATTGTACGCATTGACAAGACAAAAAATATTTGATTAATCATTGACAATGCTACATTATGTTTTAGGTCTGTTCAATTTTATGGTCAGTGGAGCACAAGGAATTCATAACCGGACATGGATTTGCTAACAATCAATTGATCATCTGGAAATATCCAAGTTTGGACAAGGTTGCTGAATTAACAGGTATGTGCCGTTTCATATGCTGTTCATTTAGCATGTGCTGTTTTTTTTTGTCAACACAGGGTTTCTGTTTCAGGTCACACTTCACGTGTGTTGAACATGGCAATGAGCCCTGATCACACCACCGTGGCGTCTGCAGCTGCTGACGAAACTTTGAGGTTGTGGAAATGTTTTGCAGTCGATCCATCCAAGAAGAAGGATGTTAGCCGCCCAGCCAAAGAAATAAAGAGTCTGCTGAAACAAAGCATTCGTTAGTGCGTCCTGCGACCAGCTGATTAAACGTTGTGACAGAATAGTTTGGATGGTGAAGCTGAGTGTAAATTTTGCATGAGAAAGTGTAATAATAGAATTTATTTCAAAAAATATTCATTTTATTATTTAATTGTGCTGTCTGTAGAATTATACAATAACAAATGGCAATGTTTACATTGCCGGAGTAGAATAGTGATCAATTCAATAATAAAATATACTTGAAAACATACATGAAAAATACTAGTTGAATTAAAAATACAAGACTATGACTTGTATTCAATTACATGGTCGTGATCATGTCCAAATTTTGGTATAATTTGCAAAACAAAGCGAATCTAGTTCCTAGTTTAATTTCAAAAATGTTGATGAACCTCTTGGAAAAAATCTTGTGGGAGGAAGGTGACATGTTGAAATTTATGGAAATGTATAACACAAAATCCTATTTATTTTTGGTATCTTAATTTTATTATTTTTATTTATTTATTTATACTATATCCCGAAGCAAATATTATTTTTTTAGGAAATGTGCTATATTTCCTGGTTATCCAAATTTTCTCTTGGAAGAAGCCTTTGAGAAGAAGATGAAACATTAAAGTATTTATGAAAATAGAACACTTAAAACCCCTTTTTTTAGTTATTTTTTAAAAAGAAACCTAGTTTTATTATTTTTTTTTTTAGAAAACATATAAAAAAAAAAATTGGGGGGGGGGAGCGACAAAGTTTAAAGAGGTGAGACATTTTTAAGTTTATTTAAAAAAAAAACGCTGGTTTTATTCAATTTTTTGAAAGATCTGCAATTTATTTATTTTTCGGTCTTCAAATTTATTCTCTTGAAAAAAGCCTTTGGGAAGAAAACGAAACGAAGTTTATGGAAATACCTAAAACACACTACTTCTTTGTTTTGCATGAAAATAAACTTTTTTTTTGTAGAAAACTGCCTTTTTTTGTTTTCTTAGTTTTCTCTTGAAAGAAGCCCCTAAAAGCAAAGCGAAACGTTGAAGTTTATGGAAATGTAGGACTTAAAACCCTATTTTGTTTTTGTTTAAAAAAAGAAAGCAACTTGTAGTTTTTATTTTTTATTTTTTTAAGAACAATTTAATTTTATTTCTTGTTCTCCAAATTTTCTCTTGAAACAACCCTCTGGAAGGGAAGTAAAACGGTCTTATAATACGTAAAACGTTGAAGTTTATGAAAACATAGCACTTCAAACCCTAATAATTTTAGTTTTTTTTTTTGTGTGTGTGTATTTTTCTTGTTGCCTAGAAAAGTTATGGGTCAAAATTGTCAATGAATTGACCAAAAAAAAAGAAAACATAAACGTTGGTGTCTTTTCAGTCAAGTTGATAACATGGCCAAATGAATACATTGTCGCGTCTGCGTTTTCCACTTCCTGCCTGCTCGCCCCGCCTACAAAATGTCGGGAAGATTTAGGATGAACGACGGAGATTGGATTTGTTCTGACGCCCAGTTAGTATGAATTTCTCACTATTTAGACTCGAATCGATTGTTTTGACCGTAAAATCTTGTTTACGAACAAAAAGTGTACCTATTCCAATCGTCTACTATGATAAATAACCACGCAATATACGAAATTGACGTTGTTTTTAGTTTCATGTGATTTAACACTTTCGATCACCCTTGTTTAAAGCTGCAAAAAAAAAAAAAAACAACACATAATTGGAAACCTATATAATGCTAAGTTAATATCGTTTTTGTTTTAATGGAATGGTGTATTATTCCATGAAATAACTATTTTGTTAATCTTGAACGATTAATAATTGTCTATGTTGTGTGTGACATTTTCCCATCAAATTATGCATGGAAACAAATTGATAAACAAAATGCATTGAAATAATTTCAATTCCACAAAGCTATGTGAAGATCATATTACATCTACAGTATATAGGTTATTTTTTTCTGCCTATGTAAATTTTTTATGCAATCTTGCTTTGCTTATGGTTACTGAAATGTATTTTAAAGAAAATCTTTGTTTTTTGTAAAAAAATATTTCATTTGGGTAATCTTTTACTTTAGGTTGGTGGGCGGAGTTTAGGAAAAATATAATGATCTATATATATGATCCTAACCTAACCTGGTAGTTGCACCCATAGACACTAGGTTTAGGATAGGTTAAAATATTCCATTTGTAATGATATTCTTCTAAACTCTGCCCACAACCTAAAAGTGAAAAATTACCCAGATTTGAATTCATAAAAATCTACCTCTATGATAAAATGGAAATAATGTTTGATAGATGAAAGTCGTTGTATACAAAAAGTACTGTAAGCATTGTAATTTAGTTTTTGTTTTAGAAAACAAAAACTAAATTACCACAAATTGCCACATTTTCATTTTCTTACAATTTTCTCCATCGTTAGCAGTAAAATCCACATTAAAATTGATGAATAAATTCATGTTTGGTGTGATGAACACAGAAATATACAGCAGTGGCGTATTTAGGGGAGGGCAAAGGGGGCAAAAGCCTCTTCCAGGAACCTAGAAAAATAACGAAAATGCAGTATATTTTTGCTTCTTTATATAACCTGTGTTTTCATAAATAAGTATCCTATTGAGAATAGCTGTTTTAGGTGATATCTTAATTAATTCCCATAGTTTCATACATGTAAAATAATTCCGAGCCCCTCACCCCACCTCAATCCTAGATCTTGCCCCCTCCAAACCGAATTTCTGCATACGCCCCTGATATACAAAATTTTAAAAATTACATGACTATAGGAATTGTATAAAAATAAATCATTCTTTTCAAGTGGAACTGCTGTTATTTTTATATTTTGGTTTTACTGTTATTTTATATTTTATTATTATTATTATTATTTTTTTTTTTGTTGCAAATTTTGAAGCAACGAACCTATCAGTAGGCCTAGGATACTCGTTAAGCTTTTACATGTGACTGAAATTGTGCAAACCGAGACTCTTTAACTAATTGCAAAGTCCCTTATCTGAAACACAGGAAGACCTCAATTTATGCAAGTTCTTTACATTCGTTGCTAACAAGCGATGAGACAATTTTCTCAGATGCTATTTTTGGAGTATTCAGTAATACACTTATTATTTCCATTGTTTAACTATCACCTTCCACCATTGGTATTGTAATCATTAGCCACAACGACCAGTATCCGAACTGTTTCCACGTTGCTATCCCTCCTCTCAGTTTTCAGGGATCTCGTTCTCTTCCTCGTCTTTCACATTTTTCTAGTCGGTCATGTGCAATGATTTAAATTTCTGGGTGATGCGGTAGTCTTTCTCAAATTATTTTAAAAGTAACCACAGTGCTGAAGTATTATCAGACGGTAGAGTTTTAGTCTTTTTAATTGATGCTTATTGAATAATTTTTATAAACTGGTGTGGTTATTAAAAAAAATAGTGTAATGTAGTACAGTACAGTAAATATTTTATGATTTTTATATGAAGAGCTACAAATTTATTAGTTTACACTGATAAATCACACTTCAATTTGGTTACAATTGTGTGACATTCGACTTTTGAATGTCTTCTGCAGGTTATAACTATGGGTCAACAAAGTTTACAAGAAAACCCACCCCTTTTTTTCAGGTGTCAGCATATATTAATATTAAAAAATTTATAAATGCAGACACCAGGTAAAAATTTTCAGGTTCCCTATATTTGTCTATCACTGTATCACTGGTTATACCTGTTGTTAAAGTTTTTTACCATTATAAAATAAATTTTTATTTTTATCTCAGGTGCGGAAATGTCAATTTTGCTCGTCGGTTGTCTTGCAACAGATGTGGCAAAGGTGAGTTGTGTTGGAAACTTTAATGGACATAATCTTAAACCTATCCATAGTTTCATAAAGAAATGATTTAATGCACCTCCACGTGGGTGCCTTTGGTGGCACAAAGAATGTCTAGGTGGTAGTCTAACTCAGTAGTTCCCAACCACTGGTCTGCGAGAATTTAGTGAACTTATTCTTCTTTTGAATTGAATCAATAAATTTTGTCATTCATCATCCTAAACTCATTTTATAACATTAAAAGATTGATTTCCGTAGGGCTTGCCGTTATAAATAAATTCTAATAATACCAATAATAATAATAAATTGAATTTTTAAAAATAGCTTCAAGTTTGTATTTTTCTTTTGCCGGTCCGCGAAATTTTTTCCTATCTTTTGCTGATCTACGGTTGCGAAAAGATTGAAAACCGCTGGTCTAACTCATGCCTCTTGTCTCGTTTTACCACATGTGACCTGCATTTGTTTTTGCATACCATCACGCAACCTGTGCTTTGTTGTTCAAGGCCCCGCGGTGGCCTAGTGGTTAGGGTATCCACCTCCGGTACTCTAGTTGGTGAGTTCGCCTCCCACTCGTGCC
>JAQIWH010005462.1:0-14603 GCA_034695005.1 Cryptops parisi | reverse complement strand
AAACATATAAATTGTATAATAGATTTTAAATAAAGTTAACTATCAAAACATGAACATGTATAATGAAATAGAAAAAAATTATTAATATAAATATTTATAAGCTTTTTTGCCACTTAGCAAAATATTTTCCAAAATTAGGATTACAATTAAAGAGAAAACAGGTAATCCTAAAACGTTGATCAAGATGTTGACTAGTTGAAATATTTATATATTTATGATCTTTCTGAAGAAAATCTACCAAAACACATCATGATCAACCACTAGATTACGATTAACTGGTTGAGCAGCTCCGGCTTATATAGTAATTTAGTACTTAAGTGTTTTTAAAAAAAAGTTAAGTATTTTCAATCTGAATCGCATAACAATACACTAGAAACACTAACAAGAAACAAATATAAATAATATGTTAAAAAAACAGTAACAGGTATAAAGTTAAAATATATCAATGTATATAAACACATTATTATTAACAAATGCCGATTTCTTTTCAGGTTGGTCTGGACGATGGCTTCATGAGAAGCAAGTACATCAAAGCAATGAAGTCTCTCAGAGTTACCTTAAGAAAACAATAGCACTTCGGTCAAACATAACGACTTGTTTTGAACAAGTTCTCTCATCTGCCGATAAAGCAAAAACACAGGTACATGTGATGAGTTATTCAGAAACACCCATAGTTACGAATGCATCTTTTGTTACATGCAAGAGAGTCAATAATACAATTTGTATTCAAGCCCTGCTTGAAAAACATCGAACGGTGGATTCTTCAATTACAAGAGTTAATTGTCAGCAATCAAAACGGTCAACCATCAGACAATGAAGAAAAGCAATTTCAAATACAAGTGGATTACATTGAAACAATTGTGAAGTTTAAGGAGTTGGAGGTGCGTGAGTTAGTGTAGTGAGAAGCTATGCTAACCGCCCAAAGCGTTTGTTAAATCTCTAGTGGGTTTTCCTACAGGAAAATACCGTTCGCCAAAAAGTGAAAGACCTGGAAGAAGAAAATAATGACTTAAAGATCAAGTTCAAGAAAGATGAAGTGGAAAAAGAGAAAATCATGTGTATGCTAATGAAAGAGAATTCCAAACTGAAACTACTTATCAATGAGCTGCAACAGAAAGTTCATGATGATGAAATTAAACTGACGAGTAAGTAGAATTTATTGTATTTTATTTATAGATGTTTAAAAGTAGAGTGCTTAGAAGATGCAGAAAAGTATAATCAGTGGCGGAGCGCCCGGGGGGGGAGAAGGGGGAGATCTCCTCCCCTTGGAAAATAGATCGAGGCTAGTAGAAAATAGGAAAAAATATAAAAAATATTTGAAAATATATATAAATTGATTTGATCAAATAAATAATCCATTGTAAAATAAATATATAAAAACATGCATAAATTTGTGTTTGGAATTGGGATTTTATGTTGATTATTCTTATTTTATATTGTTTTCAGTCCTTTTGTGTGTGCGTTCTACGTTTTCCCATAATCAATTACTGAGAATCAATGTGCAAGCTGCAACCAATCTTGTTTATTTCACTTAAAACGAGATTTGCAACTAAGAAATAGGTCCAATAGGTCTAACAATAGGTCAAATATTCCAAAGCCATGACAAACCCAAGTCAAATCATTCTTTAGAATTGGAGAATATTGCAGTGCGAGGACACAGTTTTCTGTTGTTAAAAAAGCTTGCAGGGTAGAAGTGGTTTGTTTGTAGAAGAGATTGAAGGTGGTAAAGAAATTTTGTTTCAAAAAAGGTATATCTTTTTTTTTTGCTTTATTGTTATTATAAGAAATATATATATATATATATAAGCTTATTAAAAATCTAGCAATATAAAAAGCTCCCCCCCTTGCCCGTAGCCGTAGTGTAGGTTTGCTCCACGTTTTATCTTCGTTTTGTTAGGTCTAGGATGAACGCGGATCGAAAGATGGGAGTTGTTTTTAATTTCGTCGTCTGGTTGGTTACTTTAATCTTTAACGCGTTAATTGTCCCTTCGATTCGCCAGCTACAACTACCTAATCGAGGGATGTTCGATTCGCTTCAAACGATGGCCCTAGAATGGAATGGCCTACCAACTGCGAGTGACGAGGCGAGGTGCTGTTTAAGTCATCCGTTCGCTCGTCGATCGATGCCTCGTGCCATCACTTAGGTCTTAGATCGCGCTTTTAGCCTCGTCTTGCCTAACTTATCGGCTCGTTTCTGGTGTTTTGGCCCCTGCTGACACTTATTATTCTGGATAAAACTGTTGCGCATCGATTCTTTTTAGGTTCACCTTCAGGTGGTGGCCACCTTGTCATAGGGTTGGTTCTAAAGACGTTATTTTGTACAGTCGGACTCGAACAAGTGTGGTGGGCGTTGAACCGCCGATGCAGAGTATTATTACTAGTAGTTCTTGCATTTGACCACAGCAAAATGCCATAAATCATAATGGAGGAAACCTTTGTAATAATTAATGCGATCAATGCGACCAAACTTTAATGGGTTTTGTCTTTCTGAATAAATCGTTCGCGAATTATCGCGACCCCTAACACACACACACACACACACACACACACACACACACACACACACACAGACAAATGCCATTTGACATTCCACTACCGACATGTTCACTCTACATCGTTCCCTGGAACACTTGAAAATGGTTTTGGTTATGGTTAATGGTTTTGTTTCAAGTCTAAAACATCCATTACAAACCGTATTGATGGGTGTTCAACCAGCCTTTCGGTTGCGATTGGGAGGCAATAACTGAGTTAATCAGAGCCAGAAAGACACTTTTTATTTCAGACAACTTGGGCAATCTGCTAAAGCCTGGTCTACACGTAATCTCCTTTTGTCGTCAGTTCTGCCAGACTGCGCAGACAAAACGGTACGACGTGTGGACGGCAAGTTTGAACAATGGCGTGAACTAAACGAATAGTGGTCTTAGCTGTCGGACTGACGTTACTTGACCAAGCTTAAGGCGCTTGAGGAGTAAAAAAAAAAAATTTTTTTGGTTGAGATAATCAATACCATGTCTAAATGTAAGAACGCTATCCAAGTAAAGCCGTGGAACTGGTGTCGTGTTCCGTGGTTCAGCACTAGGGTTGCCAATTTCAATTCTGCTAGTTGTGTTTTTTTACTGATCATTTTCATGCAAATAATTTTAAAATGTCGAGAATATAATATTTTTTCTTTCATCTCGCTATTAGAACTGCAGAACTAAATTATTATTTTCTTTCTGATCGTGTTGAATGCCTCGACGCACCTGTTGACCACCTGAATGGTGGTTGTTTTTGAGTTTGGTCGGTTGTGCGAATGATTAGCTGCTGCCACATCTGCGAACCATTTGGGCCGTTCGGGCCCATTTAGTCGGGCGAGTGATAATTGCTCTAGTAGCCCCTCTTTGACATGGAAACTGGCAAGTCAAGGAAACTGGCGACCAAACAAGAAGAACAAGGGTGCCCTAAAGAAATTAAAGAATGGTTGGGTTTATTTGGGGTACGGTACGCTGGGCGTTTTCTACGTTGGGGTTTAAGGGGCCACTTGAAAAATACATTGTTTAGAAATGCCATAATTTGACCAGGGTCGAATGTTTTCGTGGAATAGAGGCAGGCTGTGACTGTCGGTTGGTTTTCCTCCCTACGGGACGACGCAAGTGGCTAACAGCATCCGCGCTATTCTGTTTTAATCGAGGCTGTTGGTTGTCCGTTGTGCTGAAACGTGGACGAGAACGTTTATTTTGAGAAGGCTTTCTGTTTCCTCTTTTGCAAACGGTTCTCTCGTCAGCTGCTGCCGATGCTATATATGGAACTGAGCTCTTCTCGGGCTGCTGATGACGATGACGACGACTGCCGCAGCCTCCTTGCTAGAGAAAGGAAGAGGAAGAAGCGTTGATGGATGCAAGTTAGTTGGGATTGGGAAGGAGTGGACTGAGCAAGAAGCAAAAATCGTCCCTTTCGACGGCGGGTGCGCGTGAAGCCTGTCGTTGTCGCTCCTCCCTCGGTCCGTCACTGGATCATCCTCCAGGTGGGGGACGTGTTGAGGAGGTTTTCACGTCGTCTCCCACGTTGTCGCAAACGCCCGCGGTGCGAGTCGGCACCATCGTCAGTCAACGTGGCCTTCAGGAGCCCCCTCTTGGCTGTGGGGACGAACGGGGTGGATGGGCGGAGCATTGCCGGAGGAGTCGGTGCAGTGCAACCTCGTTCGCCGCCACACACGCACGCATACAACCGCCATACATACTTAGCTATAACTACATTCACTGTCTGGTGTCTGTAGTATACAGTGGAGTGGAGCAGCTGACGACTAGCGAACTGCTCACCGACATCGTCCCCCTCGGAAATAAATCGTGTTAGCATCGAAGGCACCACCGTGGGATTTCGATTTGTGCCGAGCGACTCCGTCTCCGTCCAACATTCGTTCTCCGTGGAAGACTTTGAAGCATCGGCAGCATGTTCCTGTATAGTTTACCGACGTCCGGTTTGCACCATCCCTTGGTCAGTATCAGTAGTCACTTGATTTCGCTCTTTAAACGCCGCCAAGTATTCCGTGGCTCGTCCACGGGCTAATTCTTTTGGGTTTGCCAATTGCGCTCTTGTTACTTGACTTGACTTAATTGTTGCCACGATTTTTTATTACAAGTCGAAGTAAACTTGTGAAGTAAGTTGGCTGTAGCGAGGTGCTTTTTTTTTGTAAGCATTTCGATCGAGGGTTAAATTTAGAGGACTTTTCTTCACCAGTTCACTAGGAGGGAGTGCTAGGCTAAATAAACACGGCTTCTTGTTTAACTTTGCGCTTTTTTGTTTGTTTTTTCTTTATGCGAAGAAAATGGCTATTTGGGGTAGCCTTATTCCATAAGACGTCAAAAGATTCTGGCATCCTACGACATCGACATCCCAATCTGCACTGGGGGTGTTTTCCGGTTATAGCCAGGCCCAGTCTGATGTTGCTATTTGCTTGTACTTAATTATGGGTTTATGGTGCAAGTTAGGATAGGAAAAACAAAGAAACGTATGATATTGTTTTGTTTTCCTAACCTAACCTGCACAATAAACCCATAATTGAGTTTATTGTGCAATACAAAGAATTCGGGATTGATTGATCTGCACTTTTTGTGCAATGCGCAACACGGTGAATTTTTTAAAAAAATTTTCGCGGGTTTTGCCGAATTGAAATTGGTCGTTTCGAATTACCATCGCTACTATCCTGTTTGTCTTAAAGGTGGTTAACGGTTTTCGCGTGTTGTGTAAAAGATGAATTTGGCTCTTGGAAAACGTTCCAACTTTCGTTTGGGGTGGGACTCGACTGGGGATAAGCCTCCGCGGAGGAAGACTGACTTTACTCGGATCACCAAGATGGAGGTGGCACGAAGAAGAAGAAGAAGAAGAAAAAAAAACAAGTCGCGCGCTATGACTTAGTGGTGCAACGAAGAAAAAACAATGACGACTGTCAACAGCAAGAATTCGGGCTATTATTGGCAACTAAAACATTCGGTCGACAGCGATTGGAACGAACTAGAGTCTCAGATTTGGGTAGGCAAAGCACTAACGCCACTTGGCATGGGCGCTAGTTTAATGAATCCGTTTGTCCTTTAATCAATTCATCGTTTGTCTATGTCCGAGCTGGGTGGGTGTTGATTTAATAACACGTTTGCTTAGTCGGTGCTGCTGGCTTTGCTCGCGGTTGTATGACGGACGGGTAGTAGAGACTGACACTCGACAGGAATCTCCTCACCTCACCGTCACTCTACCTTTGCTGCCCAGATGCAGATTGGCCTTGGACTACAAGAAGTGAAACGAGATGAATATAACCGTTGTCGGTTGCCCGTATTTTGGAATACGTCGGTAGTTTTGGATTTGCGAACCAGAGCTGAGCTGGAGGCTTGCTTATAAAGATAAATGTCGATTGCGATTAGTTATTGTATGTAACCAAAGTATTAATGGTGTGTGGACGTGGATAAGAAATAGTGTGAGTGACAACCCAGTTGTAGCAGCTGGTGAATGAGTTGAGGTAGTCGGTGTCGTACTCAGATAGATTCACCCCTCGACTGTCCCAAGGATTGATGCTATGAAGCAGTCTTCAAGAACCCAAGTATAAACGGGACAACAATCCGCCTAAACACACAAAGAAAAACTAATAGCATACTTTACTTTCATACCATACCGAATACAGTAGTACAGTTGTCTAAGTTCCCAATATTTCATACCAACTTGATTGGTCCAATACTCACCTTTATAATTTGAAAAGAAAAAGTTGCAAGTTGCTTTTAAATTAAATCGTTACGCATTTTTGCAGTTTTAATTTCATCCCTGATTTTTTTTTTATTTTTTATGATAGAAGTTGATATTGATTGCGAGACTAAAGGCCCTAGCGTAGCTTCCGCTATTCGAAATGCACAAAATACAGCTCGTTTCACTTCTAAGTTACTCCAATCTAATAGAGATAGATACTCGTAGACACTATCTCTTTGAAATTAACTGTTCAGTCCCTCTAATCTTAAAAACAGTTGCTACTCGGAATCTACCCTTCCATATAACCTTAGATACAGTGCTCGCGGGCTAGCTGTATTACAAAATGTAATCATTTTAATTCTTTAATTAATAGTCATTTTTCGTTTGTTTTCCATTTTTGTGTATGTTTTTTTGTCCATTTACTCCCATGGAGTGCTGAAACTAAATAGATAAATAAATAAATAAATAAATAAATAAAATTGTATTTTTTATGAAGGTTTGGTGGAGATTGTTAGGAGTCATTGAAGTTCTACGTCATTTTGTACAGCCCTGTTGTCTATCGATTCTTTAATTTGATATTGTAAAGTAGCTTATTGGTGTTCAAAATAGCCTCGTTCTATTTTTCATTGATTGTGTTGCAAGGGTTGCTGTGTTTTGAGTGAGAGGTGGGTTGTAGCTCTTCTAGCTTCTTCCTCCTCCTCCTCAACTGGACACAACTGGGTGGGTTCGTCAGGGGTGGTGGCTCCTCGGCATCATTGTCAAAACATGTAGGATGGCATTTTGGTATGCCTTTATCTCTCTCTTTGTACTGTCTCATCACTGATTGAGCGATGGATACCCACCATAACCAGTGTGGCCTGTTGCATCGTTGCTTAACCAACCAACCAATGTGCTTGGAATGCAAAATGACAAAATCCTATCTGAACGAACAAAGTATTCCATGTTGTATGTATGCATTGGTACACTGAGATTAAAGCAATTCCACAAAGAAGATTGAAACGTTATTTCGTTGGCTCGTGACTCATTGCACAATCATTTTTGCGAGTATTTTGGGATAGCGTGGCATTTATCCTAGTTTCCTCTTTACAACTGCCAAACTGGAAGAGCTGCGGAGTACTTTTAGTTGTAGTCGAATACAGTTTTAAAGCTGAGTGATGAATGTCTAACTAGCAGTGGTCTGACTGACTAATGAACGATGTTACTGAATTCGCTCGCTCCATTTTTTTCTTTTAATTTTATTATTTGTTGCTTTTTTCTAGGTAAGTGTGGCCAATAGTGGGGGTGTTCAGGGTGTTCATCAAGTATGGCCAGATGCCAGTGTAAGTTGCATCTCATCTTGTGTGATCTTTATAGTATTGTCATTGACTGCAATGCCTAAACATGTTTGTAGAATTTTAAGAAAATAGGCTTGACATAATGTGGTGCGTTGTCGACCAGTTGATCAATCTCGACTTTAAAATCTTTGACAATTCTGCATCGACATCAAGAACACATACATTACTGCATGCCTTAATGTAATCTTCATTCAACAAAACAGAAACAGGGTGGTGTAATTTTTTTTAATTGCCATAATTACCATATATACTCATGTAATATTCAATGTCATGCCAAATTCATTGTTTTCACCACAAAGACAAAATTAGTATTCTTCCATATATCGCATGTAAAAGTCGACCTGTATTTTCTTGCACCTTAGGTGCACGGTGCAGTATTGTACTTAACATTCATGTAGATAAAAATGTAATAATATCGTATCGCACAAGTACAGTTCTACAGTTGAGGTTTTGAAACTTTGTCCAACATCTTGTGTAACACCTTTTTAAAAATTTTTTTTTTGGTTTATGCATCATGTTTATAAATATACATCAATTGAGCTTCTGTTGATTAAATTTTAGACTCAAATCAAAGCATGGATTTCAGCCACTCAACAGTAGCCTCCTTGCAATAGTTGATCCCATAAATTTAACTTTAAAAATGGTCTTAATAGAAATCAAGACTTGTACTGTGTAATAATTACTGCACAGGCTTTTCCTGCGTTTCGTTTGCCTTCCATACTCTCTGCCGAAATGATGATTGATAGTCTTAAAGAAAAAGTACTCTGCTGCGTAAGTTAAAAATCATGGGCTGTAACTTGTAATGTTTGGCAATGCACACAATGCTGATTTGTTCGTATTGTCTGGCTCAGTAGGTAGGGTAGGGTAGCGATGGAACCTTCCATCTTACTCAACACTCAACCAAACCTCTGTAGCAAGGTAATAAATAACCTAACGAGCGAAATTGTAACTTGGGGGTTGGTGTTTTGATTGTCTTCTTGGTCAGCTATTTTGTCGGTTTTCACAAGGTGGGAAGGTGAGAGCACTGTCTGTATAGAGACAGGTGAGGATTGCTCTGTTTGGGACCAGGTTGAGTCTCATCGAAGACAACCTTTACATAAACTAACTCAACCTTGACATCAACTGGAGTGCCAGTACTTTCTAACAAGCTACTGTAAAGCTGTAGGTTATCTTTTATTTTTCAAGCACCTTGTAATGAAACTGTCTGCACCAGGAACGAATGGGTCAGCTGCAGTAATCATTTCCAAGTGTGACAAGGAAAAAATAAATACTACTGTCCTTCAGAATTGATGCAACTTTTAACCTAGCAGCTTCCAACAGCTGAGCTGTAGATCTTTATATAGTTTAATTGCACATCCTTAGTGACTAAAAATGCTAAGGATACACAAAAGAAAACCGTTTCTACTAGATGATGGGAATAAGGAGTGGGATAATGGAAACTGGCATGCATACATACGCCTTAGAAACTTAATAAATTCGGAGTGGACAATCCAAATGCAAAAGTTTTATATCAATTTCTCGTGCCCAATTGATAGAAATGTTTATTATCTTGAAGTGAATAATTTGCTCTATGATGACTGATTCGTGATTTTCTTTTTGTTTGGTTTTTATTTTCTTTGGCAGCAATTGGTTCACACCCAAATGACATCCTCGTATTCTCAGTACTCTCAAAATGGAGATTCCAGCAACCAGGTGAAAGGTAGCACTGACGCGGGAAAAGATGTATCTCCCTACACTCCACCAGCGGTTACTTCCAACGGCGTAGAGCAGCAAACGGTATGAGTGAAATTGGTTGTTTTCAGGTGTCAATTCGAAATGTTGATTTGGCTTTAGTGAGATTGGATGTCGTTTAGCAAACCGATCTTGATGGGGAAGTGAACGCAGCTGCCTTGGCTCAAGGAACCGCAACGCAAACTTCAACAGCGCAGCCAACAAAAGAACAACCCAAAAGACTTCATGTTTCTAATATTCCATTTCGTTTTCGAGATCCCGATCTCAGGCAAATGTTTGGGGTAATTATTTTGACATTCTATTTTGATGCTGTATGCTATTATTCAAAGTGCTGGCAACCAACTTGTTGCTCGAACCTTTTGTATTTAGTATGTTTATTGTTTTTGTTTTCTCGTTTTTTTCTTATAGCAATTCGGCCCAATTTTAGATGTTGAAATAATCTTTAACGAACGAGGCTCCAAGGTAAGATAGTGTTCTTATTAAGCCATTGTTGAATTGATTGATTGATTTGCCTTTGATTGCTTTCAATTTTGAAACATTTGAACTATTGCAAAGTTTAAAATCATCACTGAATCCTGTAAAAAAGTTTTTGCACTCTGTGATTGATGTATGTATGTATTATATGTAACTTTGTTAGTAGTTTATTTGGAAATTAATTAGCTGTTTCATTGGGGCAGTTGGCTTAAGCTGATTGTAGAGTTGATTCTTGTAGTACTGTACACACGGAAAGAAAAATGTCAAATTAGTTTTGGGATGATGATGATGATGTTAAACTTTGTTGATTTGTTTAGTTTGTATACAAAAACTCCCACTTTACACACACACACACACACACACACACACACACACACACACACACACATACACACACATACATACATTAGATTAAGACTTATAGCCAACATACATACACAGTTGTACAAAATTCATCACATGCAATATGTTGGTTTTTCTACCCACTGCTCAAAACAGTTAAGTGATACACTGGGTGAAATGGCTAACCATTAAATGGTCTTTGCTGGATTGACAAATTAGGTTGTGGGGATGAAAATTATGGAGAGAGGTTACTGAAATGCAAAAGTTGCATGCCTTGTGTGTACAAAGGTTTGTACAGGTTTTTCGATTTAGGTTGAAATAGAATATTTATCGACCGTTATTGTTGGTGCCTCTACGTCATATGTACCTCATACCAGCCTAGTTACATACATGGCGGGTGAGAGTGGTTGGATCAACGGGAAAGGTTTTGAATTAATACTAAACTAATACACAAAAAAAGCCCTCTCTTACTGATTATTTCTAACTAGTATAATCCATCGACAGGCACCTGGCATCATCTGGTAGAAAAATCGTTCAGAAAAATCGTACAATTTAAATTGAATTTGAATGGAGCCAATGAGCTATAGGTATTCAAACTTGAATTAGCGTAGATTTGTTTTTATTTTAGCGTGTAACATTCAAAGATAAAGATGCGGTATAGAAAATGACAGCGTTTAGATTACATTTTGTTTTGAGCAGTGTGAGTATCATGAAGGCTGCAGCCTTTCCCACCTCTACACTGTTGGTTAGTACCTGACATGGGATTTTGAAAACATCCTAAACAATCATACGCTGGAACAGGCAGACGCAGACGGTAGATGTTTAAAGGAAACCAAATCCCAATAGATTGCATTGATAGGATTGTCCAGTGTTTTGTTTTTATTTTGTGCTTCTCAATGGTATTTTCTCTTCATTAGTGATGCCTGAACATGAGTTCAAACAAAAAATAAAACAACTTTCTTTCTTTCTTTCTTACCATAGTTGTGTAATATGGTATTTTCACGTTGCATAATCATTTTTCTTAATGTTCCAGAAATGTTGATCATTGTTTGAGCTTGGAAACATTTACCTTTAGAAATTGTCTTGTGTTGTCATATTTTCAACAGTTAGCAGACTGACATACGGGAGATGGTTTTGTTTGAAAACAAAATATCTCTATTAACAAATTGGATGGTAACTTCGTAAGATTGCAAACGAGGAAAACATTTTGTTCAGTTGATCTACCCCTTGATGAGGACTTATCGATACCTAGCTTGTTTATCTTTTAAAACTTGCATCTTAAGAAATTTAGCACCCTCCAAAGGCCCAAGAAAGAAAGGGTTTTTGAGATGTTTGGTCGATGTGCTCTTTATGAAAGTTGTGGAAAAGTTTGATTACGATTTGCATGAAAAGCTAAGCTCAAACATTGGACAATGTTACTGAGAATTCTGGACAATGACACTAGTTCTGCATTGCTTTCCAATTGATCGAAACAAAACGTAGCTCTTTTGTTTTTGTGGAAAGTTGTTGACACTGTTTTTGGTCATGTTGCTTTGTAGTTTAAGGTTGATTTGCATTCCTTTTTATTAATAGCTGATAGATAGTCAAGTGCAATTTTGTTGTTATCCCACTTTTACAGCCGTTGCAAGTATTTTTATAAAACAATAGCAGTCAATGTGCATTTATGAGTTTCAGCTCACCTGAGCTAGAGTGGATGAAAGGGGTGCGTGTTTGTTTGTTACAAGGGATGCACTAGAAGCTTGGGTTATGCTCGAAAGCTTAAGATTTTTGTTTACGCTATCTTTTGGCTCTGAATGAAAACTTGTGCCGAATCGAGACTGTCATGTACAACAAGCAAGTTTCAACTTGTATTTATTTATTTATTTATTTATTTATTTATGATATCATAACTAATTATAGGCCCATAGATGGAGTTGAGTAAAATTCCAATTTTAATTTTTGTCTTTACTTTTTGTTTATTTTTGTTTTACTGTTTCCATTTGAATGATAAGAAATGCTATGGAGGTAGAATGTTTGAAGAATTGTAATTTGTAATTGTAACAGGCAGGCAGGCAGGCAGGAGAAGAAAAAGGTTGCTCGGTAGCCTGTGCTAAGTTGAAGGGTTGAATTTTGTGGTGTTTTTCACCTGACAAGTAAAAATGTGTTGAGACACAGCTGAAGCTGCTCTCCAGGAGATAATGGCAAAAGTTTACCCATAATGTATTATTGGTGAGATGAATTGTGTATCGTGGTGTTGACATTTCAGTCGCGGTTTCGCACTTTGTTAGCACTTGGTAAAATGCATCCCATCCATGCTGTATGTTTGTTCTATTTGAATGTGAACATTTTTTATTAATTTTTATAATGTTGCTTTGCTTAACCCAACATACGGAACAAATTATCATGAGATGAGTCACCACTTACATAAAGGATTGATTAACACAAAACATGGCTAATTTAGTTTGCTGGTTTCCAAAGCAGACTGGTTTTAACTAGTATAAACCGTATCAAAACAAAACGACTATTTAAGCATTCTCAATAGGAAATAGTGTCTATTTTTCTGCCTATAAGTGATGATGTACATTTATATTAAAAAAGAAAGACTGTGCGAAATTTAAATGACCATTCTGGCAGACAAATACACAGCCCTAGACTAAATGCACATGGACTATGAAGCTGACATTATGTTCTCGTTGTACGTGTAGAGTTTAACTTGGACGTTGTTGGGTTTGTCTATTCACTTTGTTTGCTAGTTTTAGGTAGATAGTTTGAACCGGAGTGACTGCAAATTGAAGCAAGCGTTTGAGGAGTCTGTCACTCTTGCATTTCTCTCAATGCATTGCTGTTGGTTTTACATAAATCGTAATACAATCAGAACCGGTTGAGCTGTTTTGGCTTGAATTTTTGTAAGGGAGTTGTAGGAACATTGTCTGACGACTTTTTTTTGGTAAGAAATGATGTAACTGAAAGCATAAAATTACAAACGAGACTCCATTTATGGCAAGACTGGACATGTCTTGTGCGATTGCAACAAGGTCTCGATGAGTATTTTTGTTTGGAAGCCATCGTGGCACTCAACTCACAAGTCAATTTGCAGTCATTTGTTGTTGGTAGAAACTCATTGTTTGTTGTGAGCAAGAATGAAACATGTACAATATATTGGAAGTGGTGCTGATAGAGTTTTGATAGGAAATGTATCCGCCTATTTATTAAGTATGCTGGACAGCCAAACTTGGGTTGTTATTATAGTGCTTTGTTGGATAATGATGATGATGATTCATTCTTGGTCGCTCTCCATGCTCTCTTTAGCGTCATTAACAACAGCCATTGGTGGTATAGTGGTGGTCACAATGCAGGGCTGCTGTGCAATGAGTTGCAGCCGCAGTGTCATCCTGTGCTGGGGTACTTGTTGACTAGCTGGGCACTTGCTTTATTTGTTGTTGGTTTTCTTTTAACAATGGGTCGATTTGGCATCACCATTATTGTCACGAATAACTAGGGTAGTCTCATACCTCTGTGTACGGTTGTCATTGGCCGGCTAGGCTAGGCTAGCCAGTCTTCTGGTCGGTCTAGTAGCGGCGGCGGCAGCGATGGCGTTTGTGTAGATTTTATTCATGTCAATTCCCATCGACTCATGTTGTGCTGTGTGAGAAGTTTTCCATCTAGCTGCTCTGGCATGATGAGCATGCAGCTTTGGGAAATCTTCATTTCCACCTACCTGTTTTTAGCTCACGAGCTGCATGCCCCGCAAGGGGCTCAGGATAAATGAAAACAATCCCACTGTTTTTTGCCCCATGTCCAGACATACAGTGTTGCATGTGGGCTTTCACCCCACTTGGTCTAAATCTTTTAAAACAAACAAACAAGAGGCCATATCAAATTGTAACATGATACTTTTATTTTATTCATGTATATACATTTTGTTCTGTGCACGATGTTAATGCATGTCCTTATTTCCTTGTTGCATGCAGGGATTCGGTTTTGTAACTTTCGCAAATAGCTCGGACGCTGACAGAGCACGAGAGAAATTGAACGGCACTGTGGTTGAGGGACGAAAAATTGAGGTGCATGGTGATTTACATTTGTGGTAGCACTCACAATACTCTTTAAGTTCTAGCAAGTACTGATGAACGCAAAGAAATGTCCATCCTCGGTGTTGAGCCTATTGGAGCGAGGACCAAACCGCAATGCCTCTCTTCCGCTCTGTGTCATGCAGCATCTTTCATTGTTTAGCCTATTTTCATTACTATTATTGTATTACCGTATTGTGGTTTTTTTTTTTTGTTTTTTTATATATATATATAAATATATATATTTTTTTTTTGTTTTACTAAATCTTAATCATCTGGCTTGAACTGCAAGAGAATAATAATAACGTACATCATGTGTCTGATGAATGCGAATGAAACATTTCACTTGTCATGGCTTCCAAAGTGCCTCCATGTGCATCTGTGAGCGTGGATAGCATTTATATCGACGTGTTTCAGGGGAATACATGCATCTTTTTTTTTTCTTTTTTTTTTTTTTTTTTTGGAA
>JAQIWH010005461.1:0-14603 GCA_034695005.1 Cryptops parisi | reverse complement strand
TATATAAACTAGATAAGCCCTCACATACACACATTCCAATGAACAAAACTCAGTGGGTGAAAAAACAAACAAGCAAAACCAAAAAAAAAAAACTTAGTGATCCGCGATTAAAAAAGAGACAATCATCTTACAATAAAAGATTCAATACGGTAGGTTATTACTATGTTTTTGTTTATCCCCAAAAAAATCAGTTTACAGTTCATTTTTTTAATTCCCTCTATGCGTGTCTCGTGTTTTCTTTACTACTTTTTTTCTTTATATACTTATAGTCAATTCACCCTCAAGTTAGTCGTAGACAATTTTTTTTTAAAAGGAAAAACTAGGGAAAGACTCTTTATCCCACCCCCCAGCAGGTGCGGCTGACAGAAAAATGTTTTCGTTGATGACGTGAAAAAGCGCCGACTCACTCGTGGAAACAAATAGAGTAAAAAAAAAAGTAGACAAGAAAACGTTGGGGTAAAAAAAAATGGGGGATAAAGCATAATAGTAACAACACACTCTCCAGCACCATTGCTGAAGAAGCGAGCAATCATCCCGTTATCACTCCTTACCCTCATGTGTTATTTTTTTATCCCTCTTTTTATTTTTATTTAATATTTTCTTTTTCTTTCCTTTCATCGATTTCTTTTTATCAAACACACCAAAAGTAATTTTCGATGATGCGGAGGAATTGAATCGATTTCAGTTGGTAGTTAACTTTTTTTTTAAAAAACAAAAAACAAAACAGCAACAACAAAAAAAAACGTTTATGAAATATTCATTTCTATCCGAAAGAGACACGCAAAGTTGACCAGTTACTTAAAATAAAACCGTAACAGAAACTACCAACTTACAGTACCGTATATTAGTCACAGTACACATTTTGAATCTTAAATTAATGAGTCCCATATGATTTTGAACGATAAATTGTAATGTACTAATAACACGTTCATTCAGAAGTGAATATGAATAAAATAGTACAGGGTGTTTTTTTTTTAATTTCAGAGAAATATGTACATTCAAAATAGTTATGTTACAGTACTAACATAATGACATGGCTCTCATTTTAATTCACCAAAATTAAAAATTTACATTAATACAGTAGTTAATTCATTTTAAATCAAAGCTTAAGTCACATATTTTGCTAGGATAGTTTTTGTTCCATGTAACCTTTGCTCATTTGAGCGTCAAATAAATTCAAATTCAAATTCAAAATTCTTTAAAAATATGATACATGTTTGATGAAGAAATAAAGCACTGTTCTTATATTAACAAAAATGTGATACCAAAATGTAATGTTAGGTTAGTCAACATGGAATTAATTGACGATATATTTCCATGGAATTTTAGTGAAATGATACCACATGGAATATTGGTGACAATTTTAAGCGCGATCATTTAATGAAAAAAACAAAAAACTTTTCCGTTTTTTTTTTAGAAGTTACCGTCTCCTCTTAAGCGGGTTACACTGCATTACACAGTATATTAGCAGAACAGTGAAATTTCATTTGAAAAAAGATCATCTACTCTCATTCGAATATTTTTGTCTTGTCATAACTTTGTGGTTACGAGTGACGTGACCACAAACAAACACCAACATATTTACACGTTTATCTTACTAGTCCAAAATATGACTCTAAAAAAAAAAAACAACGAGAAAAGCAATTGGCCAATCAAGTCGACGTAAATTGGCTCTTAAGAATGTGTACTTTTTTCTTTTTTTTGAAAAGAAAAAATAGAGTGGCTTTTAAAACTCAATAAACTCAGCATTCTCAGTGACTTTGAGAAAACGGTGAAGAAGGAACAAAAAAAAAAGGAGCACCTATATAGTATATTGGCCAAATTCTTCACACGACATTACAGTCTCGCTGTCTACTTTCGAGGCCTTCGATAGCCATCGGCTGTAATAATTCTTTTAAGGGACCCCCTCCATGTCACTACGCAAAAAAAAAAATAGAAGACACAAAAAAGTCTTCCAAGTTTGCAATGTCGACACCGCTCGGAGCTATTGCAGTTTTCCAGACGCATTCCATATGTTACTTTTAAAGGTTCCTTTTTTATATATATATTTTTCGCCTTACTTATTTTTCCCTTCTTCCACGGTTTGCCATATTTTTTTTTTTTTTTACTTTCCTAAAACGTTATTTACAAGTGTTTTCCCGTAAAAAGATTTCATAAATTCTTGTCGAATGACCCACCAACACCAAAAAAACACGCTTTTCAACATGGCGTTTTTATTTCGCGAGAAATGGGATATATCCGTTGCTTTTCGCACTTTCACGGTTATTTGTAACTCAATATGTTTTTCGTCATTTGACCCCCACCTGAACACGACATTGTTATTGTTTCAAACATAAACAACGACAAAAGCAAATTAGTGTGTTCTTACCAGACGTTTCCTATATAATAAATACATCACTATGACGTGTTATTATCAAACGTCAAATGTTTTTTGTGTAAACACCTATATATTATATGAACCGGTTCTAACATTGTATCTCTACTCTTGAAATAAATGTTTGACACATAAAAATAAAAAAAAATTAAAATATGAAAAAAAAATCACAAACTGATGAAGAAAAACATCAACCCCCGTTTTAACGCCAAAAATTCTTTTCACGCTACTCTGAACGCGTTCTCGCGTAAAACGGGGGTTACTTTTATACATGGTGTCCGAAAAGTCCCCATATAAAAATAATGTGCTTTTCATCAGAGATTATTTAAAAATACAGTGGAATCCGGTTATTGTGATCACATTGGGACTGTGCTTTTTGATAACAACCACGGGCAGATAACATTAAACAATGGATAAAAAAAACATTAAACAGTATAAAAATTTTATATAATTTTTCAGGAAATGTTTTTTTTTTTATTCAATTGATCATAGACTTTGCCTATGAACGTGGTTTTTGAGAGTGCTTTTCAAAAGGATTTTTTATACTTGAAAATAATATATTTAGAATCAGGGATGCACAGATACTTGTCAGAACATGATCAACACGTTAAACGTTAAATAAAACGTTTTGGAAAGAAGCTCTTCAAATGCCTACAAACATATTACTTATGTATCTAAATTTTTTAGACATCCCGTATTATATAACATTGCACACTAAACTGAAAAACAACCCCTATCGATTCATTAATTTTGCCCTCAACCAAAACTAAATCCATTCTTAATCTCCGCTATCTGAATCAGATCACATTTTTCGCGTAATTAGTTTCTCTCAATCCTCCTTAGTACATTTTTCCTAAACAAACAAGAAACAAAACCCGTGGCAATTACCCAACTGTAGCGGAGCCGCGTGTCAGCTGGAAACGTAGCCAGTACTCTACTTTAACCACTTAGACGCTAGGATCATCAAGAAAAGCCAAATCCAGAAAAGAAATAAAAAAAAAAAAATAAAAAATAAAAAAAAAAAAAAAAAAAAACTGGTAAGAAAAAGCAAAAGAAAGTAGTTGCAGTACTACTAGTAGTGGAAAAAAAAGTAGGGCTTTTGTACACGATTTCGGTGGCAGCAGTTTGCGAATTGGTCGCTCGAGACCCTTAATTACAACCCCTTCTGCTTGGAACGTGGAAAGAAATCGTCGCCCACGCAGCATCGATTTTGGCATTAAGCTGTTGCTCGCTTATTGCGTCAATGCATCATTGCAGACAGTCGCCAAAACCACTTCACAGCAACGCTAAACTATCTACAGTCTTTCCCCTCCCCCCTCCTTCTTTTCATCCAACCATGTGTTTTATATGGTCTCTCCACTTACCTCAAACATACTACTTTTTAAATGTTTCGCCGTCAACAGCTCCACCCACTAACACATAAAACAAAAACTGAAATTGTTAATTAATTTTGTTTTTAGGAGGCAAAAATTAGCCAAGACTAGAGAAAATAAATTATAATTAGTAATTATTTATAAAAAAATAGTTTGAACTCGCTTACCATATTTTACATGGCGAAAATAAAGAACGAAACAGAAATGCTTCTTTAAGAAGAATACGCATTACATATAGTTTTGTTTAACGCGAATTTAAATTTATGCGATCTTTCAGTAATTCGATATTCGGTTTATGCAAGCTTTGAGTAATTCTATTTTATTTTTATTTTCAAGCTTCACATCTCAGTTTAGTATGTACATTTTCGATTTCTGATTTATGCAAATTTAGATTTTTGTGATCTTTCAGTGATTAAATATTCGATTTATGCGAGTCTTTAGACTGTAGGTCTAATTTACATTACTGCAAGATCTGATTTATGTGAATTGCGATTTACGCGAAAGTAGATTAATGCGATCTTTGAGCAATTCAATATTTGATATTCGATTGTGTTATGTGTAATCCCATTGTGGATATCTGTAAGATTCCATTTATGCGAATTTCAATTTATGCTGTTCTCACTCTTATGCGACTTTTGGTAGTTTCGCTTACTACCGAAAGCGAAACGTTGGGTTTTCTTCAAAATTGTACCCGGTCAGTAAAGATAGGGGAAGTTGTTAAAATCTCTTCTATCCATTGTTTTTAAATATATTATTCAAATTACAAGGTTTAAAATTTAATATTTATACGATGTTATGCAGTAATTTATGGTCATGATTCCGCCAACATCAACAAGAACCCACGCAATATTGAGCGAAATTTGACAGATTAAGACGGATGTGCGTCTACACGCAAAGACTTGTCTGAGGTTTGACATGAAAACAATGCTCCGTCAAAATCAGTCTTTTTAGTGATTGTCAAACCTCATTCTGTTCATGCAATTGTTCAAACCTACCGTCCACACATACCGTTTTGTCTGTGCAAGTTGGCATGATCATGCAAAACTGAAGGCAAAAGGTTACGTGTGGACCAAGCTTTACAGTATGTTGCGCCTCAACATCGGTGAGAGTTATTTTCAACCTATGAGAATTTAACGTTTATTTATACTCATCGGCAATTTTATAAAGAATACAAAAATGATTATTTTTCATGACGTCTTTAATTATTCAATATTTTCCAACTCGAATAATAATATAAAAAAACAACTTTGAATAACAACACTGAATAATTTTTACTAAACGTACATAACAACCCCATTTCTATGCGAACACGAATGCCATGTAACATTCATTACCTTATATTGACGTACAGAACCACACACAGTTGGAAATTATGATATAGATTATTCTAGTCAAACGGAACTTGGATGTTTTTAAAACATTAATATTAAACAAGATATATTTCAAGCGATTCGATTAATCGACTCAAAATTATACAGTAACAGTGATAGTATTAATAATATCAGTCTATCATATTTACAACATGATGGAAATTTAACTACATATGAATTATTGACAACCTCGCATAAATCAAAAATGGCAAATATCAAATATTCTAAAATACAGAGAAACTACAAAATTACTTTAAAGAAATAATAAAATATAAAAAACTAGTGTACAAGAGTTCAACGTTTACGCCAGACTTGGCGTATACATTGTGGAAGGAAAAGTAATTGAAGGTCTGATGTAAAAGGGTATTCACTAACATTGATTCTTTGTCAAAAATGACCAAGACTCATTTTCGAATGTGTTAGGTGCAAGCAATTCTACCTTCCTAACGCATGATTTTGGTCAAAACAACAATATGTACGAAGATATTAATGCAAAGAAGTGTGAAGTAGTTCATAAACAGCAATGCGAGTTCAAAACTTTAAAATATTTTCCTGGAAATAACAAAAATGTTAATTAACACCCTTTTACACTAGGCTCTTCAATAATTTCCAAACCTAATACGAAAAGTTGTTGAAAGTTCCGTATATGCGATTTTGCTATGATTCAACAGAAATTTTTCGTTATATAGAAATACATGTCGCTATTTTATGCGGTAGCGCACATGTGACCAAAATTTTGTGAAGCTTTGCCAATTTGTGAGAATTCCGATATATGCGATTTTAGAATTTGTATTTTACACGCATGCTAACTTATGCGAAACATGAATTAATAAAGTAGATCCTCGTATAAATCGAGAAAACTGAGACCTGTACAACTGAGATCTCTCAATACAACTGGGTCGTCTTAAACCACAGTGAATGAAATGAGAACACATGATCTAGTCATAGACTAAGAATTACATCGCTGGACTAATTAGTGAGAGTTACGCGGCACTATGAACCAATGGGAATAGCATGCAATCCTATGGACAAACCATAGGTGAAATGATCGTTTTCAGAAATTTAAGTTTTTGACCTAGTTCACTATGGTTTAAATTCAACTTATTTGATAAAAATATTAGCTGCACTATCAACAAAAATAAACTTGTTTCCAATAATGATTGTTTCATCAATATCTCTAATTCACGTATACTACTAGATATCAAACAACACACAAAAAAAAATTAGTCTTATTTTTATTAGGAGGTAAAGTGATATCATTAGTGTGCATGATGGAAACGAAAACCCCACCTCTCCTCTCTTTATTGGTTTTCTTGCTGAGAAACGGACGACGCTTCATAATTGGAACGTTGTGAAAATAGCTGACAAGTTACTACCACCACCACCACCCTCTCTAACAACAGTACCGTGCCTCACTCCTGTGTGTGTGTGCCTCTAATAACGAGATTATCAGCATTCAGGAGGGGAAATGGTGGCCATCAACCGTTGCTAGGCGACAACTCAACCCCTAATTCCTGGCCAAAAGTGAAGCTGGATCGAAGGGTGCCTTTTAAACGGAACTACTACATCCATACTTTGCTCCAGTGTTTCTTTTTGGTCTCCCCAATCGATGGCGGTGACGTCACGAGCGATAAACCGCATGTGCGTGACCGATACTCAAGAGCAAGATTAACGAGACGGTGCGGGGGAGTTTGTTGTCGTGTATAGTACAAGGCAATCAATCACACCGCCGTTAAGTAAGCTACACGCTGCGAAACGACGACGCCAAATTACACGTTTCCTATGTCAATCCCTCTCGTTTCTTGCCCTTTTTTTGTGTGTTCCCTTTTCATTTATACTTTTATTCATTTATTTTCTTTCTTTCTTTCTTCGTGGTATAAATGGGGTGGTAGTTTTCCTATTCTATTCCCCGCGCCTTTTCATCTACCTGAGGAGACGAGGTGACAAACTGAATTACTTCGCCTCTCATCATTTTCTTTTATCCTCTTCCCCATATTCCCCCCCCCCTTTTTATTTATCTCGTTCATTAATTTATGGTCCATTTGGTAATTTGTTTCACGACCGGAGACCTAATAGTGTCGCACCGCACGTCTTGTAAAGTTGATTCTCTTTTAAAATTTATGGATAATCGCGACTAATTGTTCGCTAATTGAAAAATTATATTTCTTCGGTTTTTTTATCTCGTTTTGACCCCGAGCTGAAAAGGCACTGCTATAATAAGCCTTTATACAGATCGTCATTTTTTTAGTTTATCGCGTGATAAGTATCTGTATATATGTATTAATCGATAGATGCGTATCAGGTCATAAATATATCGCCTGGTAAAATGAGGCGCATCGAATAAAGTCGAACATGATCACACGTCATATGCTTTTAACTGTGAAGTATGTGGGAAATGTCGAGGTTAATTACAAACTATAGGCTACAATACACACAGGATGTTCAAAAAATAAGTATGCGATGGAATATATTTCATTATATAATAATTGTTCGAAACCGACATATGTTATTAATTGATTCATCTCCCCTGTATAGTTAGTTTTGAATCACCCTGTACATTGGACGAAGTTTAGAAAGTGTATGTACAATCCAGAATTGTTCACAAACTCCAATACCAGCTGCAAAGCTGTAAATTGACACGTATAGATGTTTCCGGCAATATACAGGGTGATGCAAAAGTCTTGTCGCAGCTGAATGTCGCGAAAACCATTAGGGATATGAAAATTCTGATTGAACTATTGTAATGTATATCGGCCATGAGCTATCTAATGACTTTACCGGATCACCTTGAATGTAATTTCCAAGGTCGTCCAATTCTTTATCTTTCTAAATCACACCCCATATGTGATTTAGAAACATGAAAGTATTAATGCCAATGCGTTAAGCAGAACGAAAAACGACGGGTAAAAACGGAAGTTACAGTCGAAAGAAGAATGGTGTGTCAGGAAGCAGTGGTAGCCACAACAAACACAGCCTACTTGACGATGTATTAGTGAAAAAGCGATGAAAAAGTTTTGGAAACCCCTATTAAACTGATAGATTGACACATAGTGTACATCAGTTTAACAGATTTTCTACTTTTTCAACCTTTTTTCGCTTCTTCATTTTCAGGTAAGCCAAGCTGCTCTTGAGATTTTTCGCCCGTAACTTCCGTTTTTACCGGTCGATTTTCGATCTGTTTGATGCGTTGGCATCATTTCGTGATTACCTCCATGTTTCTTAATATGGGGTGTAGGGTGGATATTAAAGAAGTTAATAATTGGATGACCTTGAAAATGATTTTTAAGGTCACTTTCGGTAACGTCAACGCATAGCCCATGGCCGATACACAAGACAATAGTTTAATCAAAATTTTCATATCACTAATGGTTTTTGCGATATTTAGCTGTGACCAGACTTTTGCTTCACCCTGTATAGGCTCCAGGGTGAGGCAAACAGGAGGCAATCCTGTTTTGAGACAAAACATGAAATAACACTTTGTATACAACTGTTTAAGTTAAGGTTAAAACATTTTGGAAAAATTTAGACCTAGCCTTAAATCTAACCTAAATTCTTGCTTAACAATTATTTTTTAAACATGTTTTTTGATGTTTTCGTTTTGTTGTACATACTATTAATCTATTTGTATTGTTTTACATAACTATTCCTAATGCTAATTTCATCCATTGGCTAAACCATGCTTGGCAACCTATAGAATGCTTAGACATTTTATTAAATGTCTCGATTCTATACATTGTCGGTAATTGTGACACTAAAGACAACTAGAAAACTTATTTCAAATCTAGAATATCTCCTTAGGGATAGCTTGTTTATCATTCTTTATAAAAGAGTTAATGAAATATTGTAAACAATTTTTTCAAAGAAAAACACCCTAAAAAATCCTGTATCATTATTGACTCATAAACTAAACTAAATAAAGTTCCAATTAAATCTTTACAAAACACACACGAAAAAACAACTAAAAACTTTTCAACATGAAAAAAAATAGACAACTCATAATATCAAATGATTTAATTAGTTCTTCAATAAAAAAAAATCTTCAAAATTGCAATGCCATAATTTTTTTTCGTCTTATCCTTTAAATTTGCTATTCATCGAAAATGCTTTCATTTCGACTCCAATTCTTATATACTTTTATAATTTTATTTTTTATTTCAAACTTTTTTTTTATGATTCCAACGGATGTCTTAGTTCTAATTTCCTAATTGAATTTACGATGCCTAATTATTCTTCATTTTTCCGTTACATTACAAGAAAAAAAATTGTTTCGCTTCCGATGTGTGTCTGCAAAAATCGATGTTTTTTTTTTTTTTGTTGCCTCAAACATTTCAGTGATCTGTTTCGTGTCTGTTTCCATAATTTGTAATAGGAAGTTCAATTTCTTTCTCATTAAAAAACAAACAAAAACAACCTTTATTTTCCTGTATAAGTTTGTTTTTCTTTTCGATACGCGCATGTTTGTACATGTTATAAAACATCACAAAATATAAAGATAAGATTGAAAAAAAAAATTGTATATGAAAAAAAATTAAAATTCGTTTGATGTACGCCGTTCATTTTAATAAAATTGAAACTTTGCAACATTTAATGGATACACTCCTTTTATGAATTTTTTATATCCAACTCTGTGGAATGTTAACCATCTTTGGTACATATTATATTTCATCATTTTTTATATAAGGGTCACAAATACTATCAACATTAAGTTTGAACAAAAAAATCCATTAAAAAACACAAAAGTAATTTTCTAATAAACAACGCATGTGTGTGTATGTGTTTATGCATATATATATATATAGTCATAATAATAGACCGTCTCCCATTACTGAAACATAGCAAAGATAGATACTTTACATTTTTTTTCACTACATAAATAAAAAGCGACTTTTTTTCATATAAATTAAAATATATATATAAATATATAAAAAAAAAAAGAGTTCCAGAGATTTTTCAAATACATACTCCTTTATTTTTTTTTTTCCCTTTAAAATTTTTTTTTCTTCACTTCTTTCTTTTCCCTTCAGCGTTTCTTCCTATTCTCGCACACCAGCAGCTTCGAAATAAATAATTCATGGGAATTCACTCGAATGTTATTTCTTCAAAGCCTTCATGTTTAATTCATGAGGCTTGAAGTATTATGCTTACTTTTTGGCCATCGTGTAGAACTGCAAACGGCAACTAAATCAAATTTCACCCCCCGTTTTATTTCCGTAAATACACCGGCGATCATCCTTCAAGATATCAAAAAATCTTTATGCCACACCACTTTTTATCCCCCTCCCCGGTTTCGACCTCCCCTCACCCACCTATTTTTATAGAGATATATATATTCTTATTGTTCCTACGAAAAACAACCACCATCTCACCTGTCATACTCTAATTACATTTGGCTCATCTAGCTTCATTTCTCAAACTGCTTTAATTGGCAATCGTTTTTCGGAAAGCGCTACGAAAATTATTCACCATTAAACGATGAGAAAATAACTTCGAAACAAATAAAAACTTTTATAAAAAGCCAGAATTTGTGTTAAACAAGTACATTTTAAAAGTGTAAAACTGATTTTTGAATACACTTTATATGTTTATTTATTTATTATGTTTATATGTTTATTCTTTATATGTTTATTTATATGTTTATTTATTTTATGTATTTTACCCATTGGGATTTTTAAACAAAAGCTATTACGTACGATTTACAATGTGATTTATTTACAATATAGTTTCGCTTTATGCGAATTCAAATTTATGCGATCTTTGAGTCATTCCATTTTCGATTTCTGCAATTTTCGATTCGATTTATGAGATTTTTTTATATTGGATTTATGCAGATTTCGATTTATGCGTTGTTTGGTCCATTGAACTATACTATACAGTATCAATTTCCAGCTCACTCAACTGTCAGTCAGTCATTCACTCACTCACAAAGTACCTCACAAGTGAAGCTAATATAAAGCACATAATATAAAAATAGCGTGAGGTTTAGTTTATGACCCATGGAATTTTATGCATGAAAACTATACATCTGAGCTTCACATTTTGTAAGAAAAAATAATAATATTAATAGGCACTGGCGGAAATTAAAAATAAAATTCGCTAATATGCGGTCTAAGCTACATGAAACCAGTTAACCACAGCTCACATCAGGCGGTAATTATAGAATGCTCGGTTAGGTTTGACAACCAATCAAAATCGCATATTAGCGACTTTTTCATTACCGCCAGTACAGATGCATATATTATTTTGTTTCCACAAAATGTGACGCTTATATATGTAATTTTTATGCAGAAATTCCATGGGCCATATACTAAAGTTTAACCAAAAAAAAAAACAAACCATTTCTCGTATACTTCAATTAGCGAAGGAGATTTTGTACAAGTTGACCAAGTGGTCAACCCGGATGTTATAGTCTACTTCCAATCATTAACTTGAAATGACTTTCTGGTTTTTTTCTTCTTCTTATCTATCTTAATTTAACTATATCGTATTAATTCAATTCATGACATATAACTTCCACACACTCTACGTTAATGTCATCATTTTTTTTCGATCTATCACGATGTTTTCTTCGTCAATAACTTCTGGTATCACTCACAACAATCTACCTTGATTGACAGTATCTTCTCTCCATCATTTTCAAATTTATTCTCATTGTTTATTCATTATTTAAATTGAGCTTGTTTTCAAACCCAGTACTCGACCATTGTTTAAGTTAAATACTCGCTTCGTTATACAACTACAAACTACAATCAACACATGATCCTGCATCATTTCTCATGATTCATACACCATCAATTGTTTAAATTCTACACTATTCATGCAATTTAATTAGCATGTCACTAGTTTAAAAACCTTTGAAACTCGTAACTTGGGCCTTGATGTTTCAGTTAGTGATGGACTCACCATTGTTTCATGCATTAAACAATGTTCTTTGACTCGAACGATCAAGCTACAAGTTGTAAGCTTCAGCAGATTCATAAAATTCAAGTCCAGTACTGTATAAACTTAACTGGAAACACGTGATCCAGCTTCGCGATGCCCTTTTACCTATCCAAGAATGATTCTGCACACAAAAAATTCCAAAACTTGCTTTCATAAAAACAAGGAAATATAGTTTGTATTAAGGCCACCTGTCACAAGCAATTATTGTTGGGCAAGTCCAGAAATTTGTGAACTATGACGTCAGATTCTTCTTCAACCATTGTAAACTAGTTGTTCGTCAGTTAGTTGATGTCACAGTTAACCATAAATTCTGCATTTGCCCAACAAAAATTGCTTGTGACAATTGGCCTTTATAAGCTTATATTACTATTTACGTTTATAATTTAAGAAATTGAAGAGCCCGGTATAAAAGGGTGTTAAGAGACATTTTTGTCAAAAATGACCAGAAGCATTTGTTAGGTGCCTTCCTAATACAATTCTACTTTTCCGACGCCTAATTTTGAGCAAAACAGCAATATGTGCAAAGATATTAGTGCAAGAAGTGTGAAGTATTCCATAGACAGCAAGGCAAGTTCAAATCATTAAACGCGTTTCACTCGAAATTACAAAAATGTCACTTAACAACTCTTTAACACCAGGCCCTTTAATTATTCAATTACTTAATAATATATATATATGCTACAGGCAATGTGTACCAGATTATGCAACAAAATATATTGTATAAAACTGTTAAGGATAGGTTAATTAACAACATTTTCTCTAAGAAAAACATTCACCTAAATTTTTTGTTAACATGGAAATTTCATACATCGCCTAATCAAGTTAGGTGTTGTATACAATGCTTGAATAATACACATAGCCAAGTATATGCTATAATTTATTTACTTATTATAATAATTAAACAGTATCGAGCACAACTATTTTGACTACTTGGGTATATTCAAATTAAACCTTAACGACTGTGTTTTTTCGCATCACACAGAATCACAAAACTACCGTTCTTCCTTCCCATTTATTTCTCCTTTGTTTTTTCGTCTCGTTTTTCTTTAATCGTCCAATTGATTCGATTAGATCATTTTCTAGCCTAGACAGATCACAACTAGTAACGATACTACTACTTGTAGTGAAGTAATAAGAACAAATTACTCGAGGCATTGGAGCCAAAAGCAAGCATCGGGATCGCTTTTAATTAATTCGCGTCTTTGCCATTGTTGTTGCAGTGTCTTTTCTTTTGAGCGCGACAAGTTGGTTGTAGTAACGAGGTCTTTCCACTTCCACCCACCCCATCTCTCGTCTATTGACTTTCTAATTGGGCGCTTGCAGCTTCAAGAACAATAATAAACAACAAACGAAGACGACGACGACGACAACGAGGAGGCTAGAGCAACCCTTTGCTCACCAACGCCACTGCCAGCATCGGTGCAGAAAATGCGATTCTATTCAGGCGAGATTTAGTTTCGTCACGACTGAATTTCATTTCCGAGCCAAAGAGCAATAAACGTGAGCTCAACCCCTTCTCTACCTTACTCAACAACACACACCTTAAACCGAAACGATAAAGACATTATCTCAAGCAGTTAAGTGAAAAAATGGTAGAATTATAAAAGAGAAAAAAATAATCCAAGATAAAATTTAAAGTTCATAATTTTTAAAACTGAGCCATTATAATCCTTTTAATTTTGGCTATACAGTAAATTAATATTTATAACAAGTACGTTAAAAATGCTTTTTAAGAATATGCTTTATTTTCGATTTATACCATTTTCAATTCAATTTATACAATTTTTCCTACATTGGACATGACGTTTTCTATTTATACAGTATTTCCTATGAGACGTAGAAATTGAAAATAACAAACAAAAATACATTTAATTCATGCGAATTTCGATGTATGCGATCTAGTAATAATTCCATTTCTTTAACTTTATTTTTTCGTTTTATACAAATTTAGATTTATGTAAACTTTGAGTAATTAGACATTCGATTTATGTTGGGTAATTTTATTTTCGATTCGATTTATGCGGTTCTTGGTAAATTGGACTATACAGTATATTATCATAAACGCTTGTAGATGGCAATATAGTTCAATTCCCAGCTCACTCATTGACAAACTCACAAGTGAAGCTAATATAAAGCGTGTAAATATGTAAGTTCCCCGTTTAGTTTTATCTATTTGTTAGAATAAGTTTCCTACAATTTCAACTTTTTTTTTTCTCACTAAAGTCAAGTTGTAGAACTTTTTGTTGATGAAAAATTATATAAGAGTAAAAAATGTTAATAATGCGAAAATAAAATATATTAGTTTAATTTTAGTTAGAATGAGTTTTCTACATTTTCAACATTTTTTCACCAAAGTTAAAACAGTAAATTTCTGGTTATATGTATCCAAAAAACTTTAACTATTTTATATACTGTAAATTTATTTATTTTATTTATTTTATTTTATTATAAACAGTCCTCAAGGACCAACTTCATGCACCATGAATAATATAACTAAACAAACATATGAAATAAAATTGCAATATTACCTAAAATGAACTACAGGTT
>JAQIWH010005460.1:0-14609 GCA_034695005.1 Cryptops parisi | reverse complement strand
GTCCTTATGACCAATAGCTTGTGACCAATAGTCCTATGACCAATAGTCCTATGACCAATGGTCCCCAAACCCTCATTATATTGCCAACAAAACTAAATTTTTATGCACTTTCACCTAGTACATAAAACATTAGAGTGGGAGTGAATGAGTCAAGTCAATTCTAAAGATAATAATATTCAAGAGACTATCTACTCAAAGAGATATACAGCAGAGTAGACCTATATTTCATTGGACAGAGACACTTGAGAGGAAATAATGGATGAAAATCCTTGACATTGTTGTCAACAATTTGCTGGAAAGCGTGGAAAATCAGCCAACATTTACCCAGAAACTCACTAATTCACATACAAGAATGTTGATATACTTAGATCATATAAATATCATATAAATATCACATAAATCTAACCTCCCCCTTGTATAAGACTGCGCATGAATCTTCATGGAAAATCGTCGTTTCAAAACAAAACTTACATAAATGGAACAGTAAGTCATGTTACAAGTTTTATTCAAAGTTAAATTTTTTATATCAAAAACGTCCGAATTAGCCAGAATCCAAGTTTCTCTAAAGTATATAGTAAATACACAATTGGCTGCTGGCACGTCAAACATGACTCGCCATCACTCCATTCTGAGGAAGTGAATTGGAAAACAGAGAATCGAAACCGAGAATATGAACGCCGTCGTCTGCAATTTTGAGATAAATCTGTCAAGACACAACTTTAGTCATCTCGGTCTTAAATTTGAAGATCATATTATAATTTACGACTAAACTTTATCTTTCCAATGCTACTTCGTCATTTTTGCTTCAAGGAATGATTTTCATATTCTTTAAATAATGACCCGAGCATTCCAACAATGGTAAACGTCTATTTGATGAACACTGATGAAAAGGGACTATTATAATTTGAAACAATATTTATACAATTTGTTACACTGTACAAGATTACATGGTGTATGCCCTAATATTGGGGAGTGTTTAAAAAAGGGCATTTTTTTTTCATATCCGAAGAGTGTCAAACGTAATACAAATTCAAACTCCCGCTAAATGTTTTGCCTACTTCACGAACCACCGTCTGGGGACGCGATTGTTATTCATCGCCAAAAATGGCGTCACCTCAAGAAAAAGCCCGAGTTGTAATGTGGTTTTCTGAGTTTAAGTCCATTGTGATGGTGCAAAGGGAGTTTCGTCGTGTTTATAAGAAAAAAGCACCAGACGCCAAGAGGATTAAAGCATGGCACAAGAAATTTCTGAAGACAGGAAGTGTCTTGAAAGATCACGGAGGTGGCCGCCGTGTCTCCGAACAGGAGGTGGAGAACGTCCGTCAAGCGTTCGTCCAAAGTCCAAAGAAATCAATTCGTCAGGTTGCACGAGAACTCCACATGCCACATGCAACTGTGCATAAAATTCTTCAACAGCGATTGCATGTTTATGCATACAAGGTGCAGCGCAAACTACTTTCTCATTAGTTTTGTTATGCAAGTAAAACCCCCGTATCCGTTGACTCAACATCTTCGGTTTCAGTTATCCGCGGTTGACATCGGTCCTATATTGTATGGAAAATTCTAACAGTTTATAACTTCAAACATGTGCGCTGTTCTGAATATCATAGTGACATTTCGTGACTCTACATTTCGTAGTTTCTCTCTTTGGTACTTTCCTGTTATAGCCAGGCCCAGTCTGATGTTACTATTTGCTTGTACTTAACTATGGGTTTATTGTGCAGGTTAGGTTAGCAAAACAGAACAATATCATACGTTTAATACGTTTCTTTGTTTTTCCTAACCTAACCTGCACAATAAATTCATAATTAAGTACAAGCAAATAGCAACATTAGGCTGGGCCCGGCTATAACAGGAAAGCACCCTTTCTTTTTTTTAAAAGAAATGGTCCCGCGCGAAATATAGTTGATGCTGGGAATTTAGATCACCATTTAATCTAAATTATAATCTATCATTTGTATCATCGATCAACATTGTTATAAAATTGTATCAAATAAAATTGCATTATTTATTTTATTATCATTAAGAATGTATGTAAAGTACTGTATATGAAAAAACATAGCACGATTACATGTTATAAATAGAGTTCGGTACTATCCGCGGTTTCAGGTATTTGCGGATTGGCTCGAAACCTATCCCCCGCGGATACGGGATTTTACTGTACTTGAAGATAAGTCACAATATACAAATTTTATTTAGATTCCAGCAAATGAAGTAACTAACCGGCCAGAAAGGCCACCAAATACAGGTAATTAAAAATTATTATTTAAGACCATATCGTAAATCTATTTATTTATCCAAAGTAACTACAACGTTTAATCAGGGCATGATAAATGAACACAACAAAACCAGTTTTCAACTTGTAACAAAACACTCATATTAATCTGAAAGCAAAAAAACTGTTCATTTAACCAAGCCCACAGAACTATACTGTATAAAAACACATCCCAAGTAATTTTTTTCCATATAATTGAATCTAAAAACATTTATCTTTCAGCACTTACTAATGCTAATCATCCACCCCCAACTGAAGGGAGGTAAGCAGAGCAACCAACTGTATAAGAAGTGATGCTAACTGTGGCACGTTTATTTGCAAACATACAACTAAAAATTACCATCCTAGTATCCTGTCCTACTACTATTTAACAGAGAATATCTCATTATTCTCTGATTGGTCACAGGGATCATCCCCTTTTACTCATCTGTTTTCCTCGTATCTGCTTCCAGTGAAAAGAGAGAAATGTCATTTTATGACATAACTTCTAAGGGTGGGGGTAATTTTTCAAAATGTCTAGTTACATAACAAAAACATAATACATGTAGAAAGTAACTGAACCAATTTAAGGTGACATTGTTAATATGCTCCAATGTTATTAAATAAGAAAATAGACATTTAAACTGCAAAGTAAATACTCTGGACATTGTTTTATATTTATCATAATTTAGAAAAACTAATTAACTTCAGTTATTTAAAACTAATTAACATTGATTAGAGTTATTAGAAACTATTTAACATTAACTACACTTATTCTCTGTCAATTTAGACCTTCCATAAGTAGTTTACAAGAAACTACATTCACTTTCGATGATGATGATTACAACGTTCTTCAAGCTGATGAAAATTAATTTCGAACCTAACTTCTGACTATGTAAGCAATATCTTGTCTGTCTTTATTAATACAGTATATTCTAAATTTTATCTTTATTATTATCTTCTCTTTATTATTATTATTATTATTATTATTATAACGCTGTTAGTGAACTGATGTTTATCATTGTATTTCCCACGGTCAACACGTTTTAAGTGTCATCCGATTCATTTGAAGCTTAAGAAAGGTTTAATGTAAAATCTTCATTGGACACTTAAACTATACCAACATACTGTAGATGATTTGTAGCGTATACAATAGTATGGTACTATTGCCATTAACAATAATAATAATAATTATAGTGATACATGCTCAAGAAAATTATGTCATTAAAAATTCTCAACATCGCCTTCACTCCTCAACTGTTTATATTCAACACTTTAAAGATGAGCCAGCTGGAGCACGAGTACTGTAGTGGAGCAAAGGATTTTTGCCCCGAGTTGGAACGGAGCCGGAGCACACATGAAATGTTGGCTCCTCCACTCCAGTTTTGTTTAATTAATATAAATTGACCAGTGGTCTAAACAAATGGTATTTTTTTGTTGTTTTGTTAATTTATTTGCATTAGGTTTATTATTGATTCAGTAAGCTTGGTTTAATGGTGAATGGAGCATGGGGTAGAGCTTAGGCGATATTATGATGCAAGAGTGGAGCTGGAGCGGAGCAATTGGTCTGCTCCAAAAAATGTTGTTTACACATTTTTTTAACTGCCAATATAGTGTTTCAAAATACTATTTATTAAATTATGTGATCATTTTTTATTATAAAAAGCATATGTAGTTTTCTTTTGAATAAACTAAGATTTGCGAGATATAAATATTGTACTATACTCATTTCCATAACATTGTATGATTACATTTTGGCAACACCCATTGACCAATGACAAAAAAAGCTCTGCATATGTTTACATTAGCCTTCGACTTAAGAAACATTTTAACTTAAAAATAATAATAATAATAATAATAATAATAATAATACATCAATGAAAATTGCATTACACCCTGAGTTAAGAGTTAATTTATTATCACTGTTGAAAATAGTGAACAAAAAAGAAAAACAATAGAACTACAGTGACCCTCAAGATCCGATCGCAATCCGTTCCAGGAAGCCGTTCGGTTCTCGATTTGGTCGGATTTCGAGTTAAATTTCCGCATACAATATAATGTAATTTGAATTAATCCGTTCCAGAGCCCCCAAAATTTACTAAATATAAAACATTTCAAGTGCCTATTCCAAAATCATATTGGTAAATAATGATAAAACAAATACATGTAATTTCAAGTTGAATGTTTGCGCATTTATAATAGTACTAGCTGTATGCCCGTCAACAATGACGGGTGCTAGAATTATTGTAGCACCCGTCCTCGCATTGTTACGTAACAATGCGAGGAATCCCATTGTTACGTAAGCGTCTACACACACGGATTTGGATAACTATATTAAGAGATATACATAAAAATATTGTTTATTAAAAATAGCAGAAGGAATGTCCAATGGAAGGTGAATTACTCTTCTATCTGTAATCCACTAGCTGAGCTGAGGGTTGTTGTTTATTAACATTACGACCAATTCAGTTTTTTTTGGAGAGAAACCCTGTCTTGTGTCAGTTCTTTTTGTCTATTTTTTAAAGGGACCACCGTTTTATTTTTTTTGGTCGTATCTCGAGTTTTTGTTCGGATTTCGAACCCATATTTTCCCCGAATTTTTGGTAGAATTTCGAGTTGGTCGTAAGTCGAACCGGTTGGATGTCGAGGATCCACTGTATGTATTTATTCTTTTTTTACGTGTACGTTTTTTTTCAGAACGTTTAGAGTACATCTTGGAGATTTATCATGAAAAGTTAGAGCATTATTCAGCTAACGAACATTATACAGTTTTATTTTGAACATCACTCAATAGTAAAGACTATCAAGCCAATTACGGTAATTTTAACTTGTAAAATCTACGCTCTAAATTATTGACTCGACGCTTAATGCATTGTTTTAAGCAGTAAGGTGAATTGAGTGATCTTTCAAGATCGGGAAAATCACGTTCTCCGAAACAATGTAACTCTTCAACGCGAAGAGCAGACTGTTTTGAAGAATCCCATTATTGGTGATCTGTTGGTTTCAGGCCTTGTGCTAATTGCACTTGTATGGAAAGTTAGGTATTTAGGTTTTAGAGGCGCACCAACTGCCAAGAGGCTTGTTATATGGCGCCCACTGAAACACAGAAATTACATAACAGTATATAAGTTGGTCAAGACCCGACAGCTTCAAGAACCTATACACACGATAGATGGTACAAACGTACCAACGTACGTAACGTAACGTACGTTGTAGGAAACGTTCGTATCAATGACCTCCAAGAGATTCCTGGTTTGGCAGAAAGTCGTTGATGCTCCAGGATTCTCTGCAACTGTTGCAGAGTGTGACTCTTCACCGTGTTGAAAAGGGTGTTGCAGTGCAACACTCTCAACACATTGAAAAGTCAGACAGAACGTGATCTTCCAGATCTTGGAAAATCACTCACTCTATTATCATATTGAAAACGTTGCACTAAGCGTCGAATCATCGATCCAGAAAGCAGATTTCGCAAATTATATTGACGAAAGGCTCGTCAATATAATTGACTCAATATAATTGAGTCAGTATTAATGAAAGATGAAGTTCAGAAAAAACTGTAATTTTAGTTTGATGTAAGAAACTGTAACCTTTCAAAATAAAGTTAGTTAGTTATTTAGGTTTTAGAGGCGTACCAACTGCCAAGGAGCTTGTTATATGGCGCCCACTGAAACACAAAATAAAAATCTTCGAGATGTACTCTAAACGTTCTGAAGAAAAAACAATCAAGAAAAACGTGAATTCTACACGCAAATAATAAATAGTTACGACCGCTTCGTAACTTTTGCACCACCCTGTAAATATACAGGGTGCTACACGTTCTCTGGTATTGTGATTTTGTGTTATTCCTACCGTGCCTATTTGGTTATAATTAATCTTTGACTTTTCTTGTATTTTTTCCATAAAGTTTAATTTATAAAAAAGTCGATTTCTACTGAACATGCGTCGACACAAATTAATTTATTTATTCAAATGTTTATTCAATCAGCACAATATTTATGTGTGCACTTGACACAATAGGGGCCCGTTGTAGTATGTGGCCAGTGGGGGTCATGGTTGTGCACCTAGTCAGTAAGGTAAGAATTTTTCTGTTTTCTTCTTATTTGTTTCTTCACTATGTTGTTCAAAGTGTAGGTTTCAAATTTAATACTATTGAAAATGTTCATCAAATGGCAAATTTGTCCCAAGCATGAATGTCTTTTGAGCAGCTCTCCTTGTTAATGTATTATATTTAACAACCACTTTAGTATTGCTCACTTGATGGTATCATAGATATAAAACAGTTGATTAATATGTCAGGCTAGACTAGAATGCAGTACGTCCTCAATTCATGCGTGAGTGAATCTCAACTGCATACTATGAAACTTCAGTCGAAAATTGCAAACCTCACTTAAGTCGAAAATAAATTATATCGAAATTCTCGTGAAATGGCAAAACTAGAGCGAGCATTTCAGCATGAGAGCACAACGAAAGAAACCTGAATTGCAAAGGCTATGTAATGGTGTACGGTGCATTAAAATTAATTTTAATAATTTTGGTTTTTGAAAATTGAATACTGTACTTATACGGGGGGGGGGCTAGATAAGAACTAAGAGGAGCAATAAAATGATATTCATGTTATGCCAAACATGCCCCCCCCCCTCTTTTATTTAAAAACAAAACCAACAAACCCTCTATTTCTGAAATGAAGTCGGTTGGGTTGAACTTCATGCTTTACAGTCAGATTGACAAATTTCTCATATTGGCATATTGGCAAAATATAGCATATTAGCTCAGTGTCACATCATTGTACCATAGAAATTCACTTTTTATATAACAGAAATTTACTGTACATGTACTGTACTCTCATTCCACACATGTATGCTTCTTTACATGGATCTCCACGGAAAATCATCGTTTAAAAACAGAAAACAACGCGCACATAAACGGAACATTATTATGTTACATGTTTTAATTAATTGAGTCAATTTTTCATTATATCCATCAACAGATGAATTACCCGAAATCCAAGTATAACCTGAAGTATACAGTAAATGTTCAATAGGGTGCTCGTTACGTCAAACATGGATAGCCTACGAGCGAGATCCCTTCCTTTGTACTCCAGAGTAAAGTCATTGTACTTGGAAAGAGCTTTCTCAACTAAAAATTCAATGACAGAAGCGAAGAGACGTATTGGTCCTTTCAATAGGATGTTGCTTCTCTTTATCGGATTTTCATTTTACCCATGCTGTGTGTCTCTAGGAATCGGCAATGGAAGAAAGCTCCAAGCAGGTCAGTGACAGCCAAATGCTCATCAGCCCTGCCACTTTTTTTCACTTTTCTTGTCGTCAAATCAAACTAATTGTGCTATTACCCAAGTGAGGGCGCACAGTTTCACAACCCGACCGATCGATCCACTCCATTCTGAGGGAAGTGCATTGCAAAAGTGAATTGAAACCGAGAATACAAACGCGGTCGTCTGCAATTTTGAGATACATTAGTTCTAAGTTCCAAAACAACTTTGAGCGACAAATGACACATTAATTTATAGAACTTTAGTTATCCGAGTCTTAAATTTGAGTTCAAAAAAATTCTTGTCTCATCCTCCGGGACAAGCTTCCTGGAACCAAGATCCCGGTTCGATCCCGGTTCGATCCCGAACCGTTTCAAAAAATTTTTTTCAATCTTTGTTTTCTGTTCAAAAACGACTATTTGTTTAGCATAAAAAAACAAACAATAAAAGTTTTTTTGATGCTAATAGTCATGAAGAAGGTAATGTCCGTTACAAAACATGTTTGAAGTGTTCTAACGCTGTTATTTAGGCGGCTAATTATAACTCTAAAACGGCACGTCCTATAGTACATGTATTAAAAAATCAGATGAGACATTTCGTCTTTCAATGTCACGAGAAAATCGCTCTTTCAATATAATCGTCAAGTTTAAGACACCCTGTATATCAACAGACAAATGATATGTATTTTCTCACCATATGCACATTTCAAAACTGTCAAATATACATTTTGTTACATTTTTGTAAAAATTAAAAATGCTTAAAACGTCCATTCTGTCAACCACATTCAACGTTTATTCCCAATTCTTTTCTTTCAAAACTTCCCAAAATAAAGAAATTGTGAAAAGTTTGTAATTCCAGATTTTACTACAGGATGTCCAAGTCGAGTGTTTTCTGTAAATACTCGAATAGCTAATATAATGAAAATTGTGAGTTTTGGATTACAATATCATCTTGAAGGGGTGCTATTTTTAGCATTTTTAAGAGATGCTGTTTCCATTGACTTTCAAATTAATTTTCAAAGAATCGCATTGTCAAATTTTAAACAATGCGTCGCAGGTATCAAGTCATATTTAGAAAGTTGCAGACAATAACTCATATCGTCAGCATCCACTGTCGTTTCATTTATTTCCAACAATTCAACTGAATAAAAAATTCTAAAAACACATCATACAAAGTACCATACTGCTGCAGCAGCTTCACTGCATGTAAATTTTGCTATGCAGCAAAAGTAATTTTACAGTAATTGTTAAACAACTTTAAACTCGTATTTAAATTAACCATGCAAACAACTAAATTCACTTTTGCTGCCTAGAAAATCTGATATACAGTGAAGCAGTTGCAGCAGTATGGTTCTTTGTATGCTATATTGTATGGTGTGTTACATGGTACTTTGTATGGTGTATTATTACGGTGTGTTGAATGACACAAACAATTCTAGAAAGCATGTTTCAAGATCGCTCTGAACCAAGACATTCTTTATTATAGTTGACAATGAACTGATTCACGATGTTCCCTACTTCATCTCTGATCTTCCGGACATTGCGGAATTCTCAAACACAACTGGCACTCGAATCGAATGCAAAGCGGGAGGAAATCCTGAACCAACCACCACATGGGTCTTGAACGACGATTCCCCCATCACAGACATCCCAGATTTACGTCAAGTTACTTTAGAAGGAAGTCTCATTTTTCCTCCTTTCAAAGCAGAAGAATATCGACAAGATGTGCATGCCGTTCAATACAGGTGCAAAGTAACCAATTCTTTTGGAACTCTCCTCAGTAAAAATGTTCGCGTAAAAGCAGGTAAATTCTAATAACCATAAAAAAATTTCCTTAAAAAAATAAAAACCAATTTTAACAAATCCAATTTAATTTTTTTATTAGTAATTTCACAACCATACGATGTTCACGTGTATGATACCTATGCCATCAAAGGAAACAATGCACTTTTTAAATGTCACGTTCCTCAGTTTCTTGCAAAATCCGTCAACGTCGTTTCTTGGTTAAGAGATGAGCGTTATGTTATCAACAATACTCAGTTTACTAGTGGTGAGCATAACCAACGTGAATAAGTTTTTATCATTAGTGACCTAAATGATACATACTTTCAGATGTGAAATATGTTGTACTTCCTGGGGGAGATTTATTAATCAAAGATATCGATGCTGATGACCATGGATCAAAATACAAATGTAATACACTTCACCACTTATCAAAAACGATGAAAATAAGTACAACCTCTGGAAGATTATTCGTAACTGGTAACACAATTTCTTTATGTCTGCCGTTAACCTTAGAATCTACCTCAGAACATTAGAACTGTTATAACCACTTTGATGACCAAAGTCTCAATGCTGTGCAACTTAATAAAGTGTACCAAAGCATTGGAATTGTAACAAAAATTTCTATTCTAAGATGATATTTAACACAACCTGACGTTGTTTTTAAATTGATATCTTTAAGAACCTCAAACAAATGTTCCTCCACGAATAACTTCATCGAAATCAACTGTAAGAGCAATTACTGGAGACAATATCATCATTCCCTGTATATCACAAGGATTTCCTGTACCGACAACTAGGTAACATTTCTTACCATATATAAAATGTTGCCGATTATTATTATTAAAAAAAGCAAGAAAGTTTTGAATATTAATTATCAGATGGTACTACGAAATGAGCAATGGAGAATTTAAGCCAACAAAATCTCAAATGGAAACGTTGATTCTATCACCAGTCAACAAAGAAGACAGCGGCCATTATGTTTGCATATCTAACAACTCGGTATCGAGTGAAAGATCCCGAGTAACACTGACTGTAACAGGTAACATGTTACAAAACTAGTAATGTACTGAAAACGTTTATGTATTTATTAACCACATATAGATCAAGATTTATGAAAAGAGGTAGAGTTTGAAAAGTCTTTCAAGTCATTTTGAAAATTATAACTGGGTATCAAAAATTGTGTTCAAATATCAATTCGACTGAGTTGAGAGAATTTTCATTGACAGAGAAGGTTCATTTTCAATACTAAAGTTTGTCAGGGTTTTGTTGTGCGGAACTTACTAGCTGTTAATCCATCAAATAGACGGATCTAGAAGTTGCATGGTTGGCAATCAAAGTTGCAGAAATGCAACTATGATTGCAACTATGATTGCCCCGGAATCCAACATATCCGATATTGTAGCAGGGCGTTAGTGAATATTTGAAATGTATTTAGGCATGAAATCATCGCTACAATATTAATCGTTCACAAAAAATCACGATTGAAATATCATTAACATGTTGGTAAATTCCAGAACCCCTCAAAGTTACCATTACACCTAAAATAACAGTAGCTGATGTTGGCAATTCAGTGGCTATTGCATGCGAGACTGAAGGAAACTTTCTCGGCTCAAATCTGTGGATAAAAGATGGGAAACCAATCGCCGAGATTCGTGGTATTTCACAACCAACACCTAACAAATTGACAATTATATCAGTGGCATCGTATCACAAAGGAATCTATCAATGTTTCGCTTCAAATGATGATATATCGGTTTATGATGTTGCCGTAATCATGTTAGGAGGTTAGTTCTTTGAAAAAAATCTGAAGAAAATGATAACTAGAACTACATCAAGTACACTAGACAAAAGTAGACATATAAGGTTCTTGAAGTTACTTATTTCAATAAATTGTTTCATCAGATTCGCCACCTGAATTTGTTTCCATCTTCGATGAGAAAACTACCCAGCCAGGATCCCCCTTAAGCATTAAATGCACAGCGTCTGGAAATCCAGCACCAGAGTTTGCCTGGTCACTAGATGGTGTCGATATCACTTCAGCAATTACAGAAACGAAAAATGGGAAAGTCGAAAGTACCATCAATATTATGTCAACTCAAGTTGAAGATGGTGGAGTTTACACTTGCACCTCATTTAATAAAGCTGGAAAAATTTCTCATGCTGCAAGAATTGGAATCAATGGTGAAATCAAAAACCATGGATTGGCTGTGACCACCATCCGAAGGATTTCATATTACAGTAATATACAAAACATTCTTTTCTTCAGGTCCACTTAAATCACGATCTCTAGTGAAAATCACTGCTGTGAATGGAGAAAATGTCAATCTATACTGTCCTGTATCAGGATATCCGATTGATACTGTGAAATGGAAGAAAGGTTATTATCTTGAATAACAAAGCAGATATTTTACATAAATTAATATTTTCTACTTTAATACGTTTTTATAACGTATATCTGACAGGTTCTGTTTCTCTCCCGCGACATTATCGTCAAAGACCAAGAAGTAATGGCACACTATCGCTTATGAATATCCAGAAACAAGCTGATTCTGGCAACTATGAATGCCATGCTGGACGTGCAACAGGAGAATTTGCCAAAGGTCAAGTTCAATTGTCTATTTTGGGTAAGAAACAGAGTATAGTTGAACTTGCTAAAACTTTTTAATTCTGATTCAATGCGCTGAAAAATATCTTGAATACATTAAATATTCCTCACTACAGTGAAAAAGCAAAAAATAAACCACGATAGTTGCAAGACTACAGGATACATGGATATAGCTCATATACAGAAAGTCTTCAATTTTGCAATTTCTACATACGAAATTTTAGTAAAATGCCACTAGAAAGTTTACACCCAACTACTGGTTATACAAATTCGTTGTCATAAGCTTCTATGCTGATTGTTGCTAATAACCCCCCAAAAAAGTTCTCCCAATGATATAATCACGTCTGGTTGGGATGATTCTGAGCAAGATGATCTACTTACTCTACGTAATAACTACAACCACAATGTTATTCCTAAGAATCAAAGTAACTGTTTATCTTGTTGATTTATGAATAATGTTACAAACGCAGCAATTTTCTGACGATGTTTCCAATTTTGAATAGATGACAAGGATTAAAAAAATCCTTGTCCCAGCCTGAGGTTTAACAAGGGACCTCTCGTTTATGCGACAAGACGCTCTAACACGCTAAGCTACCGAGCGAGGCAAAGATTTTTTCAATCTTTGTTTTCTATTCAAAATTATATTACCTGCTGCAGAGGTTACCAGCTTAGAGCGGAATTGCATTGTTCCTTCGAAATTTCCTTGTTTCGAATTTAATTCTAAAAAATGTTTCCAACGTACTAACATAATTTCAATATGGTTAGCACATTTGTGACATATTTCACACGGTTGCAAATTGCTATTTTTTCTCTATATGTGAATGCATTTGATATATGCGATTTGAATATATGCAAGATTTTTGCACAATGTAACTTAAACAGTTTTAACATAATTACTGTTAATCAATCTCCACTGTTTCTCAGCTTAGAATTTTTTGATGCTTACAATACATGATTGTCCCAAACAATTTGTAACCCCATACGGAGATTTCGGAGATTTCATGCATGGCTGAACTCACAAACCCAAACTACGAACACGAACCCAAGAAAGCAGTTAGAAAAACGTTATTCCATATATAGTTGAGCAACGTACTGTTGATGAACATCATTTACCAATTGTTAATCAACATAAAATACAAATAACTACTATTTTTAAAGGGAACACCAGCAATTTCAGATAATAATTTGAAATGAAATATTCCGTGTCAAGATACTACTGTTTTGAGCTAGTTTGACTTCATTCACATTATATTACTCGACAAGTTAGCTTTCGATTTTATGCTAATACTTGTAGTTCAGCCTACACAAAACAGTATGCAGTACTTTCAATCACTGAGGTATCGGTAATAATAATTAACATTTGCTTATCGCAGTCTCCCCAAAGATTACTCCTTTTTACTTCCAAGAAGACATAGTTCGAGAAGGAATGCGTGCTCGTATTCAGTGTGTCGTTAATGAAGGCGATTTACCGCTAACCATTCAATGGAAGAAGGACGGCAAAGATATAATTGACAGTGGAATTACTACTCGTGAATTGGACGAATATTCCAGCATGTTGACAATCTTAAGCATCAACCCAAGACACAATGGAGTCTATACATGCACTGCAACAAATGCTGCTGCCAGTGTATCCTACACTGCCCCACTTTCTGTCAATGGTAATTCTTTTTGTTTGTTTTGTTTTACAGTGCCACCTAAGATCATTCCCTTCTCCTTCCAAGACGATCATTTCTTCAAAGGGATGAGAGCCCATATTCTTTGTGGAGTCAATCAAGGCGACGCTCCATTACATTTTACTTGGCTCAAAGATAACCAACCCATCGACGCAACATTAGGAATCAGTACTCGAAACATTGATGGTCATGCCAGTTCCTTGAGCATTGAAAGCGTGTCATCGTCTCACACTGGGAATTACACTTGCGTGGTCAGCAATAAGGCAGCCAGTGTGAGTCATAGGGCAGAACTCCTAGTCCACGGTAATAGAATTGATTTCTATGCCGACGCGTCTAAATGTATTCATAATATCCATAATGCTGCAGTTGCATTTAACACTACTAAATTACTCCATATGACCATACATGATTATTAAAACTGTTACCAGACAGCATTATAATCTTAGATCTCACATATTCATCTTGGTAGCATCAGTTATCAGCATCATGATAACTCATGATTATGATCATGAGTTCATGGGGACCTATGCGCAGTTGTATTTGGGGGCAGTTAATTAACGATAATTATTAACGGTATTTTATCCATGTTGATAAGTAAGATCCATTTCTTTCACAAAAAAACTGTAAACAATGGGCAAAGAATGCTTTTTACCCGACTGGGCAAGAAGAAGTTATATTTTTCGGGTTGTACGTACTGTATATTTATTTATTTATTTATTTATTTATTTATAAGAGCATCCCAAAGGATAATAAACACACACAAAATGGGAAAAAAAAGGGTAATCCACAATGGCAATCGCGAGATTGCAATACAATCCCATTCCAGTAAAACATCAGGATATATATATACTAGCTGAGCCCTAACGCGTTGCTGTTAAAAGCAGCATAGTTTTTAATTTTTTTTTTTTGAAACCTAATTAAATAATAAATTAATTTCAATTGCAATCTGCAACGCGTGGAATCGAACGCATAAAAAAATGCGATCAGGTGGATGGATTGACTCCTCCTGGTTCACAATCATGCT
>JAQIWH010005459.1:0-14609 GCA_034695005.1 Cryptops parisi | reverse complement strand
AGTTTTCTTATCCTTATAGGCAAAGAATTCCATTTGTTAAATATGTTGTAAGGATACTTGTTATAAAGAGAATATGGAGTATCTGAGCCATACTGATGGATATACCAGTTTATGTATACCAGCATGTAAACACTTTAACAAATGTTTATTTCGACATATTATACATGGTCTTCAATGATCTCATATAGTGTAATTTTACCCCGTACGGGGTGTATCCTTTTGAAAATGAAAATAAAAATAAAACAAAATAACAAATACAAAATAACAAATACAAATTTTGTAAATCAATAAACCAATGTACGAATATCGTTCCAATGTAACGTTTAATAATAAAATAAAATAAAATAAATGCAATTTTGCGTTTGGTTAGGTTAGTATGCTGTATTTGATTTTTATATTTAATTCTACATTTCATAAAACCAAACAAATAGACACAACAAAATCACATATAATGTAAGTCCTGTATAATAGAATTAAAATATATATTTTTTAAATGTAAACATGTTGCAACACAGTTTATCCTGTTGCATAGAAAGGGAATTTTTCTTAAGGGTGGAGGAATGATATTCCATTTTGGGATGACATTGAAACGAAACCTATCATTATGTTTATTGAACTCATAACAATCCATGGGATCGAGGTTACACCAAAATAAGGAGAGAAAAAACAAAAAAAAAAACGACAATAAGCACAACTATACAACAAAACAAAACAAACAAAAGGTGAGTTCAACTAATAAATCCGTAGAATATGAGTGTACAGGTTTTTATCAAATTTTTTGCAAGGTTGGACGTAATTATGGGAAATGGTATATCTAAACTTCACTTTTTTTTTGTGGCAGTTTTTTGTTTTTGGTTACCTAATTAGCCACGTAGATTTTTCCTTAGTTTAAAACTGCAAAGATTGAGCAACTTTAAGTTGCTGTACCTATTAAATTTTCACGTTGCTCTCGATCTTACCGCAGAGGCACTAAGTAAAAAAAGGCACGCTGTTTCACCGTGAAGGAAAATTCAGGAAAGAAAAGTTGGGGTTGGCGCAGGAAATGGTTTACGCTGAAGCATGATGGAGGTAGTCTTTTGCTCGTCCATCGAATCTCGGAGGAAACGTGGAAATTGCGGAGTCTTGGCGTTTTCGTCAAAGAAAACGCATTTGACATCTTTTTTCCTAGAATTACACGGCTTTCGCTTCTACACTTTCTCGCGAGGGAACGTTTGACGCGTCGCCGCGTTTTTCGTTTTTTTCTCTTCTCGGTCTCAGTTTTTCTTTTCGTTTCGCAAAGCACAGCAAGTACGAAAAAGAAATATCTGGGCCTCCATTTTTTCTTGGCATTTCCTGTTGCTTTCCTTTAAGTTGTTTTTTTTTGTGTGTGTATGTGTTTTTATTTTTTTCTTTGACTGACGAACGATGGAGTAAATGTAGGCTTTGTAGACATGAAAACGTCAACAAAAAAAATCAGTCCGCAATGCCATGACCATTTTCTGTTTCTAGAAACGACTCGGGATACTAGACGGGTCGAGACCATCCGTCAGTGGCGCCATGATGGCTTTACATCGACGACATCGTTTAGTTTGAGTATTAGCGGGGATTCCAGTGTTCGGCCTTTTTCATCAATCTAATGTCATCGCTTTTCAGACATTCACGACCCCTCAGGGGACGCGGCGCTTTCTGTTGCCAGTTGTGCTTTTGAGCAATACGCGAAATTTCGCGCGACGTCGTCCTCGTTGATGGAGACGACGGTAAACCAATTTTTATATAACCGTTGTTGTTTTTGTCTGGTTTGTCAGGTTCTCCGATGATAAGTCCGTTCACCTTTCTGCACAACATCCGCGAAGGGATGCGAGCCGGTGTCACTTGTCTCATCACCGACGGCGACCCGCCCATCTCGATCCAGTGGTTGAAAGACGATCGTCCTCTTCCTTCTCATTTGAGCATCAGCACCCGCAATATCGACGAATACACGAGTACGTTGGTCATCTCGAGTGTGTCACCTCGTCACGGCGGCAACTACACGTGCGTCGCCACCAACGCCGCTGCTTCCGTCCATTTCACCGCATCCTTGCTCGTCAACGGTAAGCTGCGACACTTTTCATCCGTTCGCTTTCTTTTCGTCTCGTTATCGATTTAAGATTCAAAGGGGCGGAGGGGGCAGATGAGATGTAGAAAATGAATGATCCGTAATCTTTTATGTATTCAATGGGCATTCGGGTGGAATCAACCTTGACACGTTGGTTGGTGTCGATCGAACGTGGCGCAGCTGCTTCTTTTCGCTGCGATCGAGGCTTCGGCAATGCGACCGCTGTGTGCCAGTATCGCGCGCGTATCGTGGAAAAGTACGGCGAATCGAAACCTGAGCAAGGATCGCTGGCCGTTCGATTTATTTCGTTGGGAAGGATTATCGATTTGTCGCGCCGACGTCACTCATTATTAATAGGATGAGTGCGAAAGGTCCGGGCTCGACAGCTGTCGACGTCGGTGACAAAAGAGCGGCGATCGGAACGACCTAGCGCAGCATTGTCGTTGATTCATAACGATGCCACCAACGGCAAATCGCTACAAATTTTCCGATTCGGTTCGATTGACTCGGCGTGGCGTTAACGATACCGTGGCCATTGATGACGGTTGTCCGGGCATTAATTATTTCGCCCAACTGCCAGGTTGCGAGAGGAAATGTCATCCGTCGCCCTGGTCGCACGCGGCTTCGTTTTTACGGCCATCGATCGAAGGAAGCGGAGCGTCATTATTTTTTAACTTTTATCGAGAAATCGACTGACCACGGAAGGGAGCACGAGATGCGTGTCTTCCGAGCCAACGAGGACATTGTCCGGCCTCGCTTCGCTCGGCTGTCGGTCTATCTAACGGGCGTCGGCGATGACGGACGCGTCGTATCGGCGGTTCCAGCGGCCACACCAACGGCCATCCGTGGTAGATCACCGTCACTCACGCTACACTCGCCTACGATGGGATTCTCGGTTGACACCCTTTTTTTTTTCGTCTTTCTACTAACCGCAGCTGGTCGAAGCCTCACTTCAACCGTCAAACACGACAAAGATCGATCGATCGCTTCGCCTTCTTGTCACGATGGAAGAGCGACACTTTGCCGTCGTGTACACGGCTTGTTCAATTGAGTAGAAAAATTTAGGAACGTCGTGGGCGATCCCTGGCTTAATACAACGCGATAACGCTTATTGTCGGGTAGGCGATAAAGTTTTTACGACCGTCGGTATGTTTTTTTTCCGCTTTCTAGCGCAAAGCGACGAGATTTTAACAGGTCGTATCGTCAAAGTGAGTGTAGTGAGGTGACTTCCGTTCATGGATAACGTTTATCCGCGTTTCTGAAAATAGCGATAACGACAGGCTAAACGAAGATCGTTCGGATTAACGATTGAACAAAAACCAAAGCAGTTTTCCATGTTTGCTTGTTTTTTCATCATATGTTCTAACACTGGATAAGACTCGGTGAAGCAAAGAGTTGCTTTTGGATTTTCTCCAAGTGCCGTTGGTGGCTTTCATCGAAGTCTTCCGCCTAGTCGCCCGATCGGAATGTCGCCTTCGCTTTCCCCTTGCTGCGGATGAACGTTTGTGTCGCCGCCGCTCTTCGACAACATCGACGACCTCGCGCCGTTTTTTGTCCGTTTCTCTTCCCTTTAGTCGCTCGGTCGGGGTTCGTCCCCTTTCGCCTGGCACTCGCCTTTCGTTGTGCGACTTTATCTCGTCGTCTCGCGAAAGAAAGAAAGAAAGAACGAAAGAAGGAAGCGAGCATCGATTCTAAGCCGCTTCCCTTTTCATTTGGCTCGGCGGTGACCTGGTTTCAGAAAAAAAATTAAAAGGGAAAAAAATTGTCCCATCCAGCCGTTTTTCTAATTTTACTTTTCGGACGATTACTTCCATTGGGTAGGCCAAGATTCGTTTTCGTCGTTTCTTTTTTGATGGCAACGAGGTCGTCGGCTTCTTTTCCGACCTTCTTCTATCGCAATGGCGAATTGGTGTTATTTTGCGCGGGCGCTGATAACGAACTGCCGTAGCAGAGGCGGACGAAGAGATCGAAGAATTCGTCTAGGAAGAGACATTCATCGCGGGTCGTCTTTAGCACGCGACTTCATTGGCCCACCTTCCGTTCGTCTTTCATCGGATACTCGATAAAATTAAAGCTGCAGCAAAGAACGGAAATGAAAGACCGAGGAACTCGGAAACATTGACGCGAACGTTAGCACTCGTTTAAACGAATAGGTGACTTTTGTTTTCTGTGAAATGAGTCCATGTCCGAAGGAACGACTTTTGTTGCAGCGTGGCGCGGCTGTCTCGGAACATCCAATTTTATCGATGACCGTAACCGTCGATTTTTTCGTTACATTTGGTTAAGAAAACCATGTCGCTTTGGAGACGCAGCTGTGTATCTTGTGCTCGTGCTTTCTATTATAAAGAAAATGACGATTGAGAATGCGCTTCTTCACAAAAATCAAATGGTTGTTTGTTTTTGTCACGAAATCGGATAATAGCTGCATAACGAGGGATAAGGGTGAGTACGTCAGCTTACCATCATCAAGGTTATTTCTACACATATAGAATTATATACTATACGTATAGAAATAACTTTGTCATCATCAACTTACACAGTGAAGATAAATTCAATATTATGCCATTAGAGTTTCGAGCAATGTGTATCGCGTGCGAAGATCAAGAATTATTATTATTATTTGCTTTATTAATTGAAATAGTAGTAAGCTTTTATTGCACTCCTGAGGAGTGATGCATAATAGAAAGAAATGCACTCACTGTTGACGCCACGGTCGTGATCGTCGATCAATGATGTGTCGTTTCAAAAACACAAAAACAACTTTTACTGAAAATTCCAAGTTGGATTATTTCACATAAACGAGATGTTTATTTTTGCTGCCGGTGTCATCGAACCCTCTTTCATCATCGGACGTTCCGCCACCGATCGTTGAATCGAACCACGCGCGGCAGCCGACTTGAGCGAACACATCGGTGGTGTCGCCCAGCGCTCGTCCGCGACATTGACGAGAAAGAAACGCCCAAATGGTCGGGGAAAGTAAATCATGTCTTTCTTCGAGGGAAGTTCAACGAAAAACTTCTTGCAGTTTGGTGCATTAACGTCGACTCGCTAAGAATAATGAATCGGACTGTATTGTGTGGCGCTGCGACAATTCGAGTCGGTCACCATTTTCTAGGCGAAGGGTCGTGCCAACAGGAATTTTTTTAGTTTCGAAGCATTAACTATGCGCTAGGCCACGAGAGAAAGTTGTTCATATAAACAAAACCCGGTTTATTTTTGTTGGTTGCCCTGTTAGTTTGTCTGTCTGTGTGTGTGTGTGTGTGTGTGTGTGTGTGTGTGTGTGTGTCAGGTCAGGCATTTATCGTATGGGAAACGCATTGAATCCACGGGGGTTCATCATAACAACATGAGGGTAAACAATATACCCACGGGTTTATAACAATATTAGTGTAAATTTAAAAATACGACAATGAACTGCATGTTACGATGGAGAGGATGCAATATTTCTAGAGGTTTTGAAACTATAATTACAAATCATGGAGCAGTATTTCTCAATTCAATTTAGTCTACAAGTATACTTTCAGAGGTTCACTTAACAAGTATATACATATTGTTGATGTAAGTTTAAGTGGTATAATGGATGAGAGTCTTTGGTTTATTGGTTTTGGTTTTGTATTGTTTTGTTTTGGTCTTAATCTTGATGGTGTGTTTTGTTATTGGTGGGTTCTGGGTATATGAACATTTTCTTTCATTGATATCACTCATGTTGTCTAATTTTGTTCCTTCTCTTTTCTTTTTTGTTGTACCTGGTGCTATTGGTCACTTTGACTGTTTTAAAACTTAATTAAAAAAAATAGTCATGGAACCCTGTAATTAGACAAAAAATTATGCTATCATCAGTGAGCTTCTTTTTGAACATATTTATCTCTGTTTTGGAACGTTTTGGTATATTGTAATTTGATCCTTTCGGACAGTGGAATAAGAAAATAGAAAGATTATAGAATAGAATAGTTTTTGGATTGTTTTTTAGAACAATAAACGATGCGTCGTTAAGTCGTGCTTGAGCATCACTCTCACGACCCGGAAAAAAGGTCACTCGATTCTATTATGTGGGATTTTAATGTGGGAAAATAGTCTGGAATACCAATTGCCTAAACTCAGTGTGGTTTATAATATTTCACTGAGAAATATGACATGACAGGTAAGCAAACCAAAGGCAGCTGCGACAAACATGGTCTACCTGATAATGAAGAAGCAAGAAATTTTTATTTATTACCGTAATTTAACCCCTCTTAGAGGTGAATCAAAACAAAACAACATATTACAATGAAAAGTAGCACGTATAATAAAAATCAATCTTGGTCATAAAAGATGTGGTTAAACAAGTTGGTTTCGAAATGGAACACCTTTGTTAATACAATACTTTTCTTTTTGAACACGTAATTGGAATCCTCCTTATCGAAATTGAGAGAGCGTTCCAAGAGAGAAGAGTGTTGAAAGGAAAACGGTTCCTAACAATTCTCGACTGATTATTATAATTGAGCTTGTAACGGTATGATTCCCTAGCATTACACAATTTACCAGCCATCGGACAAGAAAATGCAGAGGATGAATACTGCATCTCAATCCATGACTAATGTTCTGGAATGGAAAAAAAGGTTAATCATTTGAAAGATTGTTAAGCACAAGAATTTTGAAATTGATTGATATCGACTTAGGCCGAATAGGATCCTAATGATACGGTTGTATGCCACTTGAAGGCGTTTAATTCTATACTTGGGAGTAATCCCCCAAGGATGATAGCATACATTAATATGGAATTGATTTTGGCTTTAACAAACATCAATTTGTCACGGTAGTTTACCGTTTTTCAATGTGGGGCACGTTTTCTCGGGGCACTCCCTTTTCCTTCTGTATAATAAAACCCTGTTTAATGTTTATCATCCTCACTTCATCATTATTTCTGATTTCACTTAGCTGTAAGACCAGTCGGTGCCAGCGTTAAACTCCAAGTACCTACCTACCTATGACAAAGTTAAAATTCGAATTGAACCAAATTCCTAGAATTTAGATTGGCTGTGATCTTTTAGGGAAAGGGTAAAAAGTGTAATTTTACCCTTAAGTGTAAAGGATAATTTCTTAAGTTTTCAGTTGATTAAAAAAAGTCCATGTTTCAAACTCCAATCACCGCATTTGTAAGTCAGTTTGAATGGATTTAGTTAAGATGCAATATGATGTTCACATTTAGGGTAGCAAGAGCCAAAAAGATGAGAGAAGATGGTTGGGTGGTTGGAAATGGGTGTTCCTTATTAACATACGAGGTTAATTCAGAAAGAAAAGGTAATTATTTTTACAATCTTGTACATGTTAGTTTTAACCAGGTTCCGTGTGTCGTAAGAACTTAAAATTTGGTGCACAAATTAGGTCTTGGTCGTGACAATGGATCAAATTTTGAGGAATCAATGTCGTGTCAATTCGGAGCTATTGGCACGTGAAAAGTCTTTTTTTTTAGTGTGTTGCTGATGATCTGAACCACATGTTTTTGGAACAATACAGAGATTTTCGAGACGAGAATTTCGTGTTAATTAAAAAATAACATTCATTGATTGATTCATTGTTGCCTTTATTGTTTAAACTTTTAAATTCATCAACCAATCAGCAATCGAAAACAGTCACTTTTGGGTTTATTTTATAGGATTTGTGTGTATTCTATTGTTGTACTGCTCTTATACTATTGAATCCATTTTGATTCGAATTAATTTTTTCAAAAAATTTGTATACCGGTTTTATTCGAATAGTAACCGCCCTCGATTAATAACCGCAAAAACCCTACATATGAATCAACAACCGCTCTGAAATAGTAACCGCGGTTATTATTTGAGATGATAGCCCAAAAAGGTACATTTGTTTTATGTGCCAAGTTTAATTTAAGTACTACTGGTACCTTCGTATCACTACCATATCGTGTACGGTAGATAATAAATGATCGATGCAGACACACAATACCTGTAGTCTGCAATGGTTATTGGAACTCCCAAGTTCATGGTACGACATGGTTCGTTTTTTTCATTGTACTGTACTGTACTATGCAGTATGTTACAATGGGTATGGATTCGAGTTGGCAGTGCTATATTGTGTGGCTTTTCCCATTTTCCACGATTCCTTGCAGAACGCTTCTTATGCTGCATGTGTTTGCTTGAAATAAACAAATAACAACCATTTTTTAAAAAGTATTTGAATTTTTTTAAAGAGAAAAAGTAATCTAAGAAGTTTTGTTGCTATGTAATCTAGAAGGGGGATAAAATTTAAAGAGGAATTAAAATAAAAACCAAGAATTTTAACAGGTTCGGAAGAGTGAACATTTAGATTGATATGAAGTTTATTTGTCTTTAATAAGTTTAATTGCATCTGTTTATCGGAATACCATGAGTCGAGATTTTGAAGGTTGCGTTCGATCAGAAATTCAGCAATATTTAAATGGTACGGGTATGGCAAAATCAAGAAGTTATCGTCCACGTAAGTCAGAAGAGTAACGGACAATGGTAGGTCGAACAATGTGTTAGCAACAACGGCGAAAAGTGAGGACGCCATACCGGTTCCCTGGACGACACCGAGTGGCGAATCGGTGCGTGTCTGAGCATGCTGTCCAATCTGAATGGATCTGTTAGTGAGATAACTTCTCAACAATGTGAGACACTGTACAGACAGACTTAGAAGAAGAAGTGTATTTAAGATGAATTGACGGGGAAGAGAATCAAAGGCTCTAGAAACATCGGTAACAAGGATAAGTATATGTTGTTGGTTAAGTTGTGCATTAAATAAGATATCGTAAAGTGTTAATAATAGAAACGTACATGAACTATTGGGTTTAGAACCAAAAGCAAACTTGGGAGAAGTTGAATGAACTAAAGTTTTAATTTCGGCAAATAGAAAAAATCAGCAAGTTTGGATAAGAAGGGAAGGATAGCAATAGGCCTGAAAGATGAAATAACATTCTTAGGAGCTCCACGGTAAATAGGGGTAACTCTAGCAACTTTCCATTGTTTTGGGTACTCCATATCCAAGTAAATTCTTTGAATAAACTGAATAATTTTGTTTTTAATACAATCATGACAACTCAAGAATAACATTTATTTCGATAAAATCCTAATGTACCAAAAAATGAGGAGTTTTTGTGTTTTTCTTCATAATTTGGATCCACCTTGGTCATTGCGTCGACGATGGTGTTTGCGATTCGCGTCAGTGGATTTGCTAAGCCCTGCGGACTTTCGTTGGACGCGTTCGCAATGTCGCTTGGGGATGGTGACCCGGCGTCGTCATTAATACACCGCGCCCCGAACGAAGGAGTGGCCGTTTATGACCCGCTTGACATTGGTACGCCGTGGTTCTACACAAGTAGATTCGTTATCGATTCGAGCATTGTCGCAACGTCGCCGAACAATGAATAAATCCTAGGAGAAAAATTTGTAGGCTTGTTTATCGGCGCTTGGTGTCACTTGCCGAAAGGGAGTCGCGACGACCGAGTTCATCGGACGATGGTCTTCGCTCTTCGGTCCTATCGTTGGCAGGGGATAAAACATCAAGTCAGGGAATGCTTTTTCGCGTAGCCATGAAGCAGCGGAGTTTCTTCGTTTCTTCCTCGACCAACGACCTCTCGCATCAGCGAAGATGAAACTGAAGACCGTAGGATAGACAAGAGCGACGATGTCTTAACATTTTTACACAATGATTCTTTTCAAGTTAAGTCTGCCTCTGCCAACACTAACATCCGTCGTCTTTTTTGCTACGAGGATGCTACGCTTAATAATAGTTTGATGGTGTACCGTGTATTATTATCGTCTTTTCATTCAATTAAAGTCAGACATTTTTTTAATCTATGAAAAAGATTCCAAAAATTATACACAATGCCCATCATCCATGTTACTATTATACTCATCGAGAAGGTAACTCGTGCTGATTTGACGGATGGAACCATTCGCCGCGACCGTTTCGCCGCGACGCCAATTCACCGCCGGATCGTATCGTCACGACCGTTTCGCCGCGAGGACGTTTCGCCGTCAAATTCACTACAGACATTATGATTTAAAAATAAAAAACTTATTGAAAAATGATTGAATAAAAACCTTTCGAATACATGTCAAACAGAAACAAAAACCTGAAACACTTAAAATATTTGTTGGTAGTCATAACATGACAGAAGATACGAGAATAATATAACAGGTTGTTATTTGGGTTGTGTGAAAATTTACTAATAATAATGGATATGCAATGCATGCAAATATGCAGTATTCGATAAGTTTTTATCCAATCACTTTTCAATTAGTTCTTCATTTTTAAATCAAAACATCCGCATTGAATTTGGCGGTAAAACGTCACCGCGTCTCGCGTTGTATGTTTTTTATTCCGTGTATGTCTTCTGTCCTTTGACCTTCAAGCCGAATATTCCCAAAAAAGTTGTCATTCACTAGTCTTCTTAAGCGAAAAGATAACTCATTCCATGTATGATCAGAGTTTTAAGGTAACCGGGAGGTAATTTGCTCCACTAGGGAGATGAAACATGAAGAAGGCATTATATTCTCTTTCATGACTTGCATTGTTAAAATTATTACAGTAGTGATGTAAAGGGTGTTTTGTTTTACTACACAACCTTCGGATCTCTTCAGCCTGATACCAAATCAATGATTAAGTGAACTAAACGATATACTTAGTTCAACTAACTTAAACCCAAGAAAGTTACGTGTTTTGAACCAAGCAGTTGTTGAATCGTGCAAGTTTGTTTTTCTTCAAGCTGTGTCTATGCCTATGGGTTGTTTTTCTTATGAGGTCGATGATAGATGGAGTTAATCTCGTGCATCGTGACGTTGAAAGACCGTTATTTCTTCTGGCGAACTTGGAAGGGGAATTAGTTTAGTTTCACAAGCCGATTAGGTCCGATTTGTCCTTGGCGGCACATTCATCGACGTGGATGTCGAAGGTGTTATCAAAACAGCAGTGACGACACCGATCCATGCGAGTCAGTCGAAGCGCGCGCTACGAAAGGGACCTAGCAACGGCTTACCGCTCAGCTAACGACCAACAAAAGGAGCACCACCCGATTGTAACTCATCATCCGGGTCAATGGGCGAAACAGAACACTTCTCTCGGAGGGAGGCACCAGTGAAATGGAAACGCGAACCTCGAGCGAGATATTGTCACGCTAGTCGTGAACCACCTGGCAGAAGCATCCAGAACCACTAGCGGAGGAATAAGTGAAAGTTAGTCACCGGTCGTTGATCTCGGTCAATGCGTCGACCTTCGCCCGCCTCATCCGTCATCGAGAAATCTGTCGGAGAGTGTTGCCATTTCTTCTCATCCTCGCGTCGTCTTAGCGAAGAATGACGCCGAGAAAGAGGGGGGTGGGGGTGACGAATAGGCCACCGTGACAAATCGTCGCCACTTCTCTCGCCCAAGCCGAGCGGAATGGAAATACGTGTCGTAAAACGAAGCGGTGGCGGCCGCCACTTTCGGTCGCTTTCTTTCTCTCGACGACGCGCGTGATGAACGACGAGGGAAGGGGGAGGAAGGGGGTGCCACGCAACTCGGCTAATTTCTGCCCCACGAGAGGCCAATGGCGGTGGGCGACATGATGAACGCCCATTTGTTCGTCGCGTTTCAACACCCGCGAAGTTCGGTCCACGCTCAAATGGCGACAAAGTGTTGGGATTTGTTTTCTCTCCCTTTCTGTCGCTAAGCGAAATGGAAAGCTCCCAAATACAATTAGTTTTTCGCTGTTGCCCACGTCGTGAAAGATGAACGCGCGTCGTGGCGATGAAAAATGAAAGGAATTCGTCTCGGATTTAGTGTCATTGTTGGCGGTTGACGACGCGAGAGATTAGAGTCGATGAATTGCGGTACAAGAAAACCGGAAAATGTCTGACGACGAATGGACCTTTCGGAAAGTTCTTTCGGTAGTATTCTAAAAACTTGAATTGGTCATTCTGTCCAGTGATTCGGAAGCATCTGCGAAACGAGCTAATTGAATTTGTCGCGCCAAGTTAGCGTAGGCACGAGATCAAACGACGAATTTTTCAAGCGTTCGACCTGGCTACTAAAATAAAATGAAAAACTGAAAGGGGCGGACAGTCGTTGGTTAGGTAAAAGGGCCATTGAGGTATCCATCCAATCTCGAGACCGATGATTCGCCGCCTTTTTTTTTCCAATCCGTGTCTCTTCAATCTCACGGACGCTTCAACCCGAGAAGGCGAATTTCGAGCGACAATGGCTTCTTAGTTCCGAATGACATCGATGGTGAAGCGAGGCGAGACGATGACCATGTGGAGTCGTCGACGGCAGCCAAACGACAGTCCCGAGAAGTATCCTCTCGAGGCCCACCTCGATGATCGTCGTCGGTAGGAGGTGGTCCATTTCTTCTCTATCGCTCGAGTGCCTGGAGTGACGAGGGGCTCTTTTTCCCAACCGCTGCTAGTTGCCGTCGTCTTTATTGACAGCGCTTTTTCGATAAAAATTTAACGGCGACAATGAATGTGAGCGAGGGAGGTTTTAGTGTGTCAAACATTCACGACGGGGGATGACGTGGTTAGTCGAGCAGGGGATGGGGCTGCTGAGTGGGCTCTTAGGCGGTGCATCATCTACCAAGAGGATCACCGTCGTTCGATGAAAGCGACGAATTTTCATACAGCAAATGGAACCGATTTCTCGGTAGTGAAAGCTTCTCTCATCTACACGAAAGAAAACGAAATTGGAAAAATGGAACTGACGTTATTTTATACTTTATCTGACGTGTCACAGTTGTAACGTAAATTGTGTCGATGATTTATGTTTTTGGCAGAAGGGACGTTTCACCGATTCTCTTGGTTTGGCCTCGAATCATTATTTAATGTTGATTAAGATGGCTTTTTATATTACGTTGAATCCGTGAACATAGCGTCGAAGGGTCAAGTTAATTTTCTTGTTGTTGTTGTTTGGCTAAGAAAGCTATTTTTCGCAAGTACTGTATATAGGTGGTAATAAAATTTCATAATAATAATAATAAGAGTCGCTATCTCTCAAGCTTGATCTAGAAAACGAGAAGGCATTGTTTTTTCTTTTTCCTCCTGAATTGTGTGCCTGGGTTTATTTTATGGTTTGCAATAATTTGACTGTTTTTTGTTTTTCCCACTGGGAAAACGCACTTTTATGGGTCGTCGAAAAAGTCGCCCGTTTGAAACACACATTATTAGCGACAACGAATCGTCGTCAACCGGTCCGCCGTTGGTTGGGAATCCGTGGTCGTCGTGTTTCGCCATTCGCCCGATGAGGCCGTGAATTTTCCGCCGAGTTTTATTGCCTTATCGTTCGCCAAATAATTAAACTCGGAATCGTAACGTAGAAGAGAGACACGAAGGTTCGCTATTATTGAGCGCCTATTCTAATTAGGTCGTTCATCGTTGACGATGATCGGCTTGGTGGAAGGTTTCATCCGATGGCATTCAAGAAAGACGAGCAAAGGGCTAAACCCGGTGAAAAGACGAATGACCGAGCCACGCCGTTCGATACTAATAAACTAATCATGTCATCGATAGGCTCGGCGTAGATCGGGTCACAACCTTTCACGTGGGCCGATGAAACGCCCCTTCATGACTCACTTGGTGCATCGATATAATATTATACGACGACAACGAGGACTCGAATAAATGATGGAAGCAAACGAGTTTTTTTCTGAACTGTTTTTTACGGGGAAACGACCTGGGGGGGGGGGGGCTACTTCAATTTAAATACGCCATTATACAGTATGGTACTTTTTAGGATGGAACTCGCTTTCTTCTGACGGTGATGTTCTTGGAAATTTTTTTCAAGCGATTTTTTTTAGCGCAAGTGATTTATTTACATTGAATCACGAAGGAGCTTTTTTGATTTGTTTTTAAATTGCAATGTTAATGCAGGACATCGGTTTTTTTTGTGGTTTTTTTTTTTTTTGACAATCAAGTTAACTGGATTGACTTTCTATCGATAACCAATAAGGTTGGTGGACTTGGAAGTCGAAAGTGTGATTTAATATTCGTGTCTTAGCGACAGTATCAGAATTTTTTCAACTTATTTACTTACTAGTAAATACCATTTACTAAATAGCCCGTCAAAAATGACGGGAAAGGGTTGTTTCTATAGAAACAACCTTGCTGGAAGAAACAATTGCTAAATTGTTATAGAAAGATTGCCAGATTGTTAAAAGTTTGTTAGAATGTTGTTATTGTTGTTGTTATAGAAACATAACTGGTGAGGAGGAGGAGGCAGATTTTGCATTTTATAACAATTAGATTTTATTTAAATTCGGAGTAGTTCTCTGGTTGATTATGAATGAATCGTTTCATGACGAAAATTTGTTAATTAATTTTAGTTCCTTTTTTGGGGTTTTAAGGTTACATTGCATTTGGATTGTTGTTGAAAATTCACATCGGCAACACGACATGACTCTTTAAATCTTGTTCAGATTTATTGATATTAGTTATAAAAAATGTAATCTCATTGCCCTCCATGTTGAACAATTATGTTTGTTGACTAAAATGATAATTTTACTATAATTTAAATAATTTAGTTCATCGCCAGGGATGTTTTAATA
>JAQIWH010005458.1:0-14610 GCA_034695005.1 Cryptops parisi | reverse complement strand
TATATATATATATATATATATATATATATATATATATATATACACACACACATACACTCAGACAAAATATTTTTGAGATAGTATGATAAAAAAATTATATTAGATCTAGTGAATAAATCAGATAAATCGATAATAGTATGGTATGTTTTAACATACCATACTATTATCGATTTATCTGTATCGCACAGCTGTTTTATTGTTTTTGTTGCAACAGGAATTTTGTTAGTTTATGAGATGTTTTTACGTTTTTGTAGCTATGTAATACCACGTGTTTTCAAACTTAAACCTAGTACTAGTACTTATATTTTTTATATTAGCTTCACTTGTGAGTGAGTGAGTTGTGAGTTTCTACTTGTAAAAACAAACCTACTCGATAGATTTTGATGAGTAATATGTCTATGGCTTTGTCTTAGTCTACCGAATAACACTGGCTAATGGCATCAATGAAAAACTAACTTCTGTTAGGCAGCAAGGTCATCGCGGGTTGCTTTTAGTGTATTAACACGTTGACTTTCATTTATAACGTATGCTTTGCAGTGTAGCTTTCTAGGGTTGCTTTGACGACACAACAACGCAGTCTTGCATTAGCGTTTCACAAATGTGGTTTCTGGGGATCCTAAATTATTTTCATTATAACATTAGCTAGTTAAAATCAAAATGTTTGTAAATAAAAAAAATTGGTATTTAATTAGCAATTATTATACAATTTGTAGGAAATTGGGAGTCCCAATTTTTAAGAAAATTGGTTGAAAAGATGAAACAAAAAATATATATACTGTTGTTATTAATTATTTACATATATTTTTAAAAATTATAGTTGAGCCAACTACACTGCGTTAATAAAAGATTGAGCATGATTAAGGATTTAAGTCCGAAAAAAAATGAGAAAAGAACTGCATGTCAATGTCATCATACATGCACTGACTACTGTATAGGGTTGGAACGTTTCTCAGACGCTTTAGTGAATTTACAGGATGGGCTAAAAATTGTTTATTATTGATTTGTTGATTTAAAACAGTCAACAAGGACCATAAAGGTACAAAAAAAGGAACAAAATGACATACATATAAAAATGGAAAACATTATAGATGAAACCAAGGAAAATGACAGGAGTGTTATCTCCGTGGTAACGTTTTCCTCAATAAGGTTAAGTGCCATGCGTAAAGCATGACAGAATCCGTGAAAAAAATGGATAAATTTTAGTATATGGCCCATACAATTTCTGCATAATTTATGTATTTCACAAATATATACGGATGTATGCACGATATATGCAGCTGTACTGGCGCAAATGAAAATAAATTGTCAATATGCAATGACATTGAAAATGTCAAATAGTTTGTGAATTTTTATTCTGTTCAAAACTCGGTTTTCGACGATATGAACGACCGATTTTAGCTGTGTTTTGGAGACTATATGACCTGAAATTGTGATTTTTTTGTCCAATGTCGGACATATCCTGTAGTTGAACGTCAAATACCTAATCACACGGATATGTGATATACTTTGTGAATTTTGACGTTTGTCCAACTCGTGATATCGACGGGTTGACCACTTTTGCGCGAGCTCTGTGGCAGAAACTGCGGCCTAAAATTCTGAAATGAAACGTCCAATGTCGGAAATATCCTGCAGTACAAAGACAAATACCAATAACACGAACATTTCACATAATTTGTGAGTTTTGACCCGCTAAAAACGACCTTTTTTTGACGATACGAAAGATCGGTATTGCGTCAGCTGTTTCAGAAACAAAATTTAATAATGAGATTATTATGGAAACACGTACCTGATATATGGTCCTAGCAAGTACCGCCAATAGACAAACTCATACTTACTTAAAACATACATATATCACTTCGAAATTAGTCATCTAATATGTGACAATGTGTTGCTGAATATTCATTTTTTTTTGCTATTTACTCAAAACTATGAATTGTTACATGCAACGTTATTTTGGTCAAGCTTTCAATCATTTTTACTGTGTCCCCGAGCCATCAAAATGAGCGGTGTTTATCGTATAAAATTGTTAGAAGAAAAGTTATACAATTCTAGGATGCATTATTTTTCAAACTCGTGAAACAGTCACAATTACGGATAGTCATGTGCAGAAATTCCTAATAAATTTCATCAAACAAAACAAGGCTACAACAATAACAACCACAAACAGTACAAAACAACAGTTGGTGATACAGATAAGTTTACATAGTTAGTATAGTAAATTTTAATTAGATATCTGATATGGATTCCCAATTAAACTTTTCTCAAACACATGTTGTCTGAGTATATAATATAAATAGCAAAATCTTCGCAGCATATGTATAACATTCTCGAGTAAATATTCCATCAATAATTCAAAACTTTATTGATATTGTATCATGAAAACTGAAGGAGTGTTAATTATTTTCTTTGCCGTCGTAGTTATAGGAACTACCTACAATCCGGTAATGAAACATAAAATTATCAAAATATTGTACGATTAATCCATTATTTATTGTCATACAGCATATTACTTAGAATTTTGTTGATTCGCAGATTGTTTGATGGAACAATGTACCTCAATATTGGTCATTAATTCATTCCAGACAAATTGACTATTATTGAATCTGACGAATATAGAATCAATTGCAAATACTTTGTGAATTGTTGTTAACCTAGTCTTACTGTTAGAGCACTTGTTTAAATCATGTTTAGTTAATTTATTAATATTTCATGATATCGTTCTTCTTAAAAACTGACTTTTCGTGACTTTGACTTAACTTTTGGTGACAAATATTGGAATTTTGTGGACGAATATCGGAGCATTATTTTATAAACTAATGTGACGAATATAGGGAGCTGACGTTTATAGAAGTTCCCGTTCCACTGTATTATGAACAAAACAGTAATAAATTCAATCAAATGCTTATATATTTTATATAGGATACTGACTGTATCAATTATGATCTTCCATTTCAAGGTGTAAGTTAATAAATTTTATGCAATTTCAAATCTCATTTTATACAATGCATATACTGTATAATATTTACCACTAACAAACAATTCCACTGTCATTCTAAACATAAACTCATTTTTGTTTAGCATAAATCTATGTGGGATTTCATAGCATCCTATGGAGTTTACGGACGACAAACACTGGTAAGCACAATGATTATCTTTCTAAAATTTTGGTTGAACTTTGAGCTGTCTATAAAAAATAGTTTTATTTTTTCTATTGAAAATATTTTTTATTGTAGCTCGAAAACAACGCTGAACGACTGAAACAAATGTTTTATGCTGATACGGTAAATAGAATATATTAGGGCAGGCTGATAGGTTTTGCTTCTGACAATAAAATCTGTAATACATATCGCAAAATGGATGAAAGCAAATGCAAAGACTAGTCTTCAAAATCTAGTCTTTATTTTTCTACATAAATTGCCAGAAACGGCACCCTTCTCATTTCTGAATATCCTGCACCCGGGTCTGAAATTAGACTATGGTCTGGATATGTATCGTGTGACCAACAGTGCACACATTAAACACTTGTAGGCTATGTTTTATGAACTTGTATATAGAGTTACTCTTTTATTTCTACTAGTTATACTCTTTATATTAGCTTCACTTGTGCGTGAATGAGTTTGTGAGCTAGGAATTTAAAATATACCGCCGTCTACAGTCGTTTATGAGAATGTACTGTATGATCCAATGTACCAAAAAACGCATAAACCGAGAACCGCATAAATCTTTTGCATAAATAAAAAACAGCATAAGTCCAGTGTAAAAAAAAATTATATTGCATATATAAATAAATTTACCGAAAATTGCAGAAATCAAAAATAGAATGACTCAAAACTGGCTTAAATCTGATATCGAATGACTTAACGATCGCATAAATTTACATCCGCATAAATTTTCAATTCGCATAAATAAAAAATTTGCATATATCGAAACGTGCAAATCAAAAATCAAAAAATTGATTTTATTGCATTATGTATGTCACATACAGTATATTTGTATATGACAGTAGGGTATACATAAAGAATATGTTTAAAAAGCATTTTTCCAGTGTTTCAATCATTTTGGTACACGCTGTATACCGCCAGTTTTTTATGATGCTGAGTAGCCAAATATTCTTGCACGGTGTTTTCACTTTGTTGAAGTGCAGGTCCGATATTTGTGCTTACACAGGCACCATCTGTTAAAACTTCCACCAACTACTTTCTGAATGGAGGCACAACTTATCAGCCCACTCTACGTATTTCAATGGCATTCGATTTAACACCGTATTTGAATTCGTATGTCATGTACGTTTAAAAATGGTTTCTTAATAATTTCAGTCAGACGATAATGGAAATATAATCTTACCACGATTCTGGACAATTTTAAATACATTTTACAATCCGAAGGTAATCCATGCACAATTGGAGGGTTTGGTGTAAAAAAATGTCAAGTGACATTTTTGTCCAAAAAAAACCAAGAAGCATTTTCAAATATAAAAAGTATCAAATTTGAACCGGATTTATAATACAACATTTAGTGCCTAAAGCCTTGTCTAAAAAACCTTTTGTCGTCAGTTCTGCATTATCATGTTAGAATGCACAGAAAAAAACGGTACGTGTATACAACAAGTTTGACAAATTGCATGAATGTGTTAGGTGCAATTCTACCTTCTAGAAGCATAATTTTTAACAAAACAACAATACAGTGTATGCAAGATTTTAGTGATTAAAGTGTGAAATAGCCTATAGACAGCAAGGCAAAGCTCAGATCTTCAAACGCGTCATTCTCAAAATTGTAAAAATGTTACTTAACACCCTTTTACACCAGACCCTTCAATCGTTATTCTTTACACAAATTCAAATTAATATAAACGCAATACACTCGAGTCTCGTATAACGAGATAACAACGAGATATTACAGAGAACGAGCGGCTTTTCGAATGATCGTACCTCAATCGCAAAATAACTGTTATATAACGATCACATCAATATTGTACAAGTACAAACAACACGTTACAAGGATAATGAAATGAATTATTTAATCTCGCATAGTTTTTTCCTGAACTGATTCCACGAATCATCAAGTGTACCATGGACCTGAACCCTTCGGTATGGCCATATTAGTTAAATAATAACAAAATTGATATTAAATGTGAATGCTACTTCTTTGTCAATTTCAGACGTTTGCTTCATGTGTAGCTCACAAATTAGTACTTGTAAGTACTTTCTACTTTGATCTTCAAAAAATATTCAAAAAAACATTTACAAAATACATTTTTCTATACATTTATACAGTACTGTATACTTACTGTACATGTATATGCAGAATTGAAACAGGCTACGTTTATTTTATTATATTTTGCATAGGTTTGCACGAAGGATAGACTTCTTGGATTTGATGGCTAGAAGTGCAACGCATCATTATAGACTAATCGAGGCGTAGCGAAGGAGCAATAGTATAAATATTTCTAATTATATTTTGGATGGTAATTGGTTCGTAATCAAAATGTAAAAACAACGACGTGATAACAACCTATCTCAAGCATAGAAATAAATTCAATAAACTTTTATGTACAAGTACAGTTTACAGCACAAATTGTTTTCATTGCAATAAAATTCATACAATACGATTGTTCTTTGATTACTGTTCATAGATGAATCATCGATGTGGTCATTCTCTTTTAAGCGTTCTCTCAATATTCTGATATCCTACTCCACATAATTGAACGACCTGGTGTAAAAAAGTATTAGATAGCATTTTTGTCAAACATGACCGGCGTTTTTATCATTTTTGACAAAAAATAATCAGCGTTCATCTTACGAAATGATGGAAAAGTTACGTTATTCTAGACTTAAGGTTGCTTTAATTCGAACACGTACTCTACACAATTATAGATAATCATGTACGTAAAGTTCTAATAAATGACAAATGCTATTTTTGCTACAAAAATGCTACCGTATCAGATAACAGTTGTGCGATACACATTAGAATACATTGAGTATAATAAGTTTAATTAGATTTAGTGTAGATTATACATTAAACTATTTCAAAAACATTTGTGTGAGTATATTTATTGCAAAACATTTGCGGTAAACATATTACGTATACGTTTTAGCTCACAAACTCACAAGTAAAACTAATATATAAAGATTATAAATGGTGTAGGTGTGAGTGTATTAATTAAGTAGGTAGTGGACGTGTAGTGTATCGGTCCCGCTCGTTATACCGACAATCATAATACCCGTAATCACAATATTGACCATTGGAATAACGACAGTTCAAAATACCGACATTTGCTTGTACTTGGTTATGGGTTTATTGTGCAGATTAGTTTAGAGAAAACATGTTAGATCATACGTTTGAGAATAAAAGAATAAAATTAATCGTAAAAATTAAAATAAAATAAAATGAATCAATTTTGTGGCATTTACGTTTAAATTCTGAACTGTTATTTTGTCGGTGTTTGGGCCTACACCCGTAGTGTATTAGTGGTTAAATCAAGGGAAGAGTTTCAGGAATGCATGGATGCAACTAGTCTGCTTTTGTGCGAAAAGGTGGTTAATATGTAAATTAGGTGGTTTATGAGTGAATTAGCGTCTTATTCAAAAATATTTCAGCGCGTTGAAGTGGTTGGTTGCTTGATGTTACCCGCTCAATTGAGGTAAAAATTTGTTTTACATTTTCATTTTTAAAATTTTTTTTTTATTATTATACAATATTATCATAATAATAATAATTATTGTATCGATAAGAATAGTTTAACCAAACCAAGACGTATTAACCAAGAATGTTAGTTTTTTTTATTTATTTAGTCACAAACAAATGCTATAAAAAGTATAAAAACAATCGTATATACAACTGTTTATTGAAATTGAATTATCTAAAATATAAATTCCATATTTTGTTATGAGTGATGTCAAGTGCCACGTGGTTAAAAGTTGAACAAAGACGAGCTCGTGTTTAAAATAAATTGCGTATCAACAGTACAGTTTGCATCAAATGAATATAACGTTATCTTACATCATGAAATGAAAGATCGCATTTGAGGCACTCGTTATCAGCATTGAATATTAGCCTTGAATCTTTAATTATATTTATGCTTCAGATCGTTATCCTAATATGTTATTCGGTCCTTTTCCGTTTATCTAGAAACGACGAAGATGGCGCTGCAATCCGCGGACAACATGCATCGCTTGAACTATGTGACTGATCGCTTCTAACCTAACACCCTATCACTAACTTGACTGGGGTGATGTTTGTAGAGGGTTCGGTTAGGAGTGGTGATGGGTCACATACTTTTAGCGATACATGTTGTCCGGATTGCAGTGCCATCTTCGTCGCCTCTAGATAAACGGAAAAGGACCGTTACTCTGTATACTTTGCCAATTTAGACACGTGTCACTGCCAGAAATGGACTATATGAATAAGTGAACTTCAACAGATCAAAAACAAGATTGTCAAATGCTAGTACAGAAATTTGATCTGTTAAATGGTTTTTTTATCAGATGTTATAAATGTATTACTATCGTTATAAGTCAAGTTATAACAGAAAATCCGCCATGAATTCACAATAGGGATGAGGCAATTGGTTTGATTTATTTTGCTTCGTTTCAGAGGAATTTATATAATTTGCATTTTCGTTGTATATTTGTATTTAATTTTCACTCGTCGCGTATAATGAATTCCTGTATAAAATTAGTGGTTTGCAAAAAATCTATTGAAGAATTCATATTACATTTAAAGTATTCGAATATACACTTTATTCCAACAAAATAACAGTGAGCCAAGAAACATTTGTCTAAACTTTATTGAAAACGACTCGTCTCGTATATACTGTACAGTACATAATTTTGTTGTTGTATTATTTATGACATATAAATACGATTACGTCACTGTTTTGGAAACTGGTTATACACAAATCAGTTGCCATTTAAAAAATATTGGAAATATTTCTACAAGTGCCTTTTCATTATGCCTTGAATCGTTTATAATGCTGTGTACAATATTCCACTTCTAGGCATTTTTCCCAAGGAGTCTATCCTCCGTGCAAACCTATGCAAAACAAAATATATACGTAGTTATTTATTATGGTACAGATTTATAGGGAAATATGGAAGAAAACAAATTTCAATATTTGTTGAAAATCAAAGTGAAAATACTTACAAGTACTAAGTGGTGGGCTACACATGGCGAAAATATCTGAAAGTGACGAACAACTATCATTAATATTTTGATAGATTTTTGGTCATGTTTAACTGATAATTGAAGAGTCTGGTGTAAACGGGTGTTTAATAACTCTTTTTTGTCAAAAAATGATCTAGAAGCATTTTCGAATGTGTTAGGTGTGTGCTACCTTCCTGGCGAATGATTTTGAGCCAAACAACAATGTGTGCAAAGCTATTAGTGCAAGAAGCGTGAAGTAGCTCATAGATAGCAAGGCAACTTCAAATTTTTATACCGCGTTTTTCTTCAAAATTGTAAAAATGTTACTTAACACCCTTTTAAACTATGGCCTTCGATTATGGACATACCGAAAGATTCCGGTTTTTAGAACACTCGACGAATTTTGGAATCAGTTGACCAAAATACTATGCGAGATGAAATGATTCAATTATTTATCTTTGTAATGTGCTGTTTATATTGGTATACAATCTAGGTGCAATGATGACAAATTATCCTATTTCATTTATTTATTTTAAATCATGCGGTTTTAGACCATTTTTACCAATATCATGAGTGACTCAAAAAAATAAAAAGTATTTATTATTATACAAACTCTTATCTTAACTTCTTAAAAAAACATTGTCCAAGATGTTTGCAGTCGACGCAAATTTACGATTGAGATACGATAATACCAAAGTTCATCGTATCTCATACGAATAAGATGGCTAAGCTAAGCTAACTAAAACTGGTATTTATTGCATCAATTGAAGGCTTGCACGGAATAACGTTGCATGAAACAATTCATAGTTTTGAGTAAATGGCAAAAGAAGTATTTAGCAACATTGATAGCAACTTTCACATATCAAGTGCCCAATTTCGAAGTGATATACGTATGTTTTAAGCAGGTATGAGTTTGTCTATTGACGGCACTAGCTAGGCCCATATATAGGCATATTTTTCTATAATAATTTTAATATTGAATTTTTTTAACATACAACGATATTCCGGGCAAGCCTTCAATTAACGCCACTCGTCGTCCGAATGTCTCTCGTTTTGAGAAGAGCGATTTCACGCTTGTTTTATAAAATCTCGTTGTAGCACGAGCTCGATACGGGAGGCTCGACTGCATTAATATTAATTTTGATTTGTGCTAGGAATCGATTTTGAAATAGAATGAATATTGTGAATCGAATACTCGAATATACCGTATGTGGAAATATGTTACCTTCTTATTATAAAACGTATAGAAAATTGTCCAGAATTGTGATAGGTTGATTTTATTTCCATCACTCTGGAATCATAAACGAATCATTTTTAAGCGTACGTAAACACGATTGGATATACTTAATCAATTGCCACGAAAGATATTGTAGTTACCTCAAAATCCGTAAACACTTGTCTCAGTCGTTGAGCATTGTTTTCGAGCTACAAGTGAAACAAAATAATATTTCAGTTGGGAAGATAAAACTATTGTTTTCAAAACAGTTGAAAGATTGAAGGTTGTTTGTAGAAAGTGATCATGGGGTGTTTACTATTGTTTGGTATCCATAAATTCCATACGATGTCAAGACATCAAACATAGTTGTAGTCTAAACAAAAGTGAGTTTGCGTTTAATGGCAGTGAAATTGCTTAACAATGTTGAATATATAAGATGAGCAAAGATTCATTAACTTTCTTACACCTTGAAATGGAATATCATAATTAACACAGTCAGTATGCTACAAAAATATAAATGCATTTGTTTAGAATTTTTCAATCGTTCATGAGAGATTGTTTCATGGACCATTCTGGAAGGTGAACTAACACTTTTTTTAGATAATGTTTTGTGTGAATGGTATAATTTAGTAATAGTTTCATGGTCATTTACCGGATTGTAGTTAGCTTCCACAGCTAGAACAGCTAGAAAAATCGTTAATATTCCTCCAGTTTTCATGATGGAATATCTGGTAGTTTCTTGGATAGCTGATGGAATGTCTAGTTGATAATGCGGGGTTTGTTTACCACAACAGCTTTGCAATCTTATATACTCACACTAAATGTTTTGAGATTGCTTAGACAATCAGATTTAATTGCAACTAATCATACACTGAACTATATTTATTTGTATTGCACAATTATTGATGATGTAACAAAAATGTTACTTAAAGTTAGTAGAAAATTGTTAACGTGACTGTGTAGTTATGAAGTGTTTGATAAACTAATTCAACCTTGAACCCGAAATCATGAATAGTTTCCAACATTTATTTACAGTACTTATCTGCTGTTAAATATATAATTTGTTGACTCCAAAGCTTAGAAGGTTTTTCAACTTTTCAGCTACGTGACATCCTCCATTTTCTCTAGTCTCCAGTTTATTCATGTTTGCTCATTTTTAACCCCCTCCCCCATCGTTTAAAAGCGCATGTTTTGCATCTGAGAAAATCTGCTTTACCTCTTATATTAGTGAATCCTGAATTCAGTCCATTTTATGCAAAAGGATTGGTTAAAGTTGAGCGGCCAGACTTATTATTGAAATCAAAGAAAAACGTATCAATTTAAAAAAACTCGTGCGATAGAACCCATCAGTCAAATTTTTTATACTGTTCATATTAGCTTCACTTGTGAGTTTGTGAGTGAGTGAGAACGTATACTGTCATCTACAGTTGTTTACGAGAATATACTGTATAGTCCAATGTACCAAAAAAATGCATAAAACGTGAACCGCATAAGTCCTTCGCATAAATTAAAAATCTCATAAATCCGATGGATGTAAAAAATATCTAAATACAAATTTGCATATATAAATAAATAAATCGAAAAAATGCAGGAATCAAAAAGTTTATTTTTTATTCTTTGTGATGCATACAGTTTATCTGTAGGTCCTACAGATGTACACTGCCTACACTGCAGTGTACCTACTATCCTACAGTGTAGGATAGTAGGTTATGTATATAAAATTTAGTTTCAATGTACTTTTTACTATTAGTAGACCCGTGCTGTAGCACGGGGGCATGAGATAAGAGCTCTAATAGTAATACAGACATTAAATTCAGAACAAACCAACCAATTAACTTCATCTGGTGGCAAATAGTACAACTTAAGGGCGTTCTTTACTGTTACATTCAAACATACACATAGGCTTACATACACACACGCATAAACTTGGCTTTTTCTTCTTAAGTTTATTTATTATTTGCGTGAGATATGAACACGATTACGACATTGTTTCGGAACCTGATTAAACAAATTACAGATTCCTCACGTGACGACCGAGTTCGTTTTAACGACTACGTCGTTAAGCGAATTGGTGGATAAGCTAGCAGCTCTTATACTGTATACAGGGTAGATCAAAAAAACTCTGAACAGCGAGTTATGAACCGCTTAATCTAGACGAAAACTAAAACTATTAAATGAAACTTAATCCAAAAAGGCCGCGCGATAAACAAATACCCTCAAAAAAGTTGTAAAATGGAGTACATATAAAGTCCAATGCATAACTGTACAGTAAAAAAGTAAATAATAAGTGCTAAAAGGAGGGTGGGAAAGTCAAGTTCGTGATACAAATATTATTCGGCTTTACTGATGCAGATTTACAGATCGATTCTGGAAAAACGTACTGTTGCAATAACGCATCATGAAAACTCAATTTTTTTCAGGGTACTTTTTTTTCGCGCGGTCAAACTATGCAAACTATGCAAGCCATAACATTAAATTATGTATCATTAAAAAGATATTAAATTGAGTTTTTATGTTCTAGTTTTAGATTTTGTTTTGCATTAACCGTTTATGAGAAATCTTTAATTGAAAATTGGTGACAGTTTCTTTGGCCCACCCGGCACAGTACCGGTACAATACCTTCAATTTAACATTTTAGTCAATCTTTCAAAATGCATACAAATATATAGCTGGAGTGCTTGTCGTAAGACCGAGCGGTCATTAGACGGGTAGGTCGTTAAGTGAGGAGAGTCTGTAGTCACTATCTGAAAAACAAAATTTTTATTTTCATATTTAGAGATATTTATACAAGTGCTCATTTTGTTATTTATTTTTTATATTAATTTTTCAATGTGAGGGCCAAATTTCAACCGATTATGTCAAAATTATGCCTCGAATCGCTAATCAACCTTCTGAGACAGTTGTGTACAGTTATCTCCTTTTAGGCATGCTTTCCAAGGAGTATATTCTCCGTGCAAACCTGTGTGAAATAAAATAAAAGTTGTTTGTTGTTATTCTGCATATTTATATGAAAAAAAAATTGTTTTCTAATATTTGCTAAAAAATCAAAGTGAAATTAATTACCAGTGCTAAGCTGTGGGATACACATAGGATAAATGTCTGAAATTGTGACGAAAAAATATCATTAATAATTGATAAATTTTCGATTTAGTTTAACTGATAATTATAGACCTACCGAAAGGTTCCTGTCCCGACCACATTCGGTAAATCGTGGAACCAGGTCAGGAAAAAACTGTGCGATTTTAAATAATTCAATCATGTATCCGTGTAACGTGTTGTTCATACTGATACGATCTACTTGTACGGGCTTATAGTGTAAGTTATCTTCATTTTACGATTAAAATACGATTACTACAAGCGTTTGTGTGAGTTATTTATGTATGGGTGTCTCAATGTAACTTTATAATTAGCGCCACTTGTTGTCCGAATTTTTCTCGTTGTATGAAGACCAATTTTGCTCGTTTTGTAAAATTGGGCTTGTCCATAGCGGCAGCTCGATGTACAAAAGGCTCGATTGTATCGCGTTTATATTAATTTTGATTTGGGCCAAGGAATCGATTTGAATTGGAATGAATATTGTGTATGGAATATTAGAATGTGCTACCTTCTGATTATAAAAGAAATTGAAAATGGTCCAGAATTGTGTCAAGTTGATTTCATTTCTAACACTCTGGAATTATGAACAAATTATTTTGAAGCGCAATTAAAAACAATTCGAAATACTTAATTGAATGCCATTGAATATTAAAATCTATTCTATTCACTTCAACGTTTTTAAATGCTTGTTTCAGTTGTTTAGCATCGTTTATGAGCTCTAGTAAAACCAAATAATTTAAATAATTTTAGATTAAAAGTTTAATTAGGTTTTTAGAAAGGTTATTATCATGTTTATGTTTACCAATGTTTGGCGTCCATGAATTCCATACGATGCCAAGACATCTAAAATGGATGTACGCTAAACAAAAGTCAGTTTGCGTTTAATTACAATGGATATTGCTTAACAGTGGTTAATATATTGGATACGATAAGCAAAGGTTTATTAACTTCTTACACCATCAAATGGAATATCGTAGTTGATACAGTCAGTATAAAAATGTAAACGCAGAATTTTACTATTGTGTCGTTCATTAAATCATACGTTGTGTGTAAATTGTACAATGTAGTGGTAGTTTGCTGGTTCATTACCGGATTGTGGATAGCTTTGACAGCTGAGACAGTTAGAAAAAACAATAACATTCCTCCAGTTTTTATGGTAGAATATCGAGAGCTTCTTGAATCACTCGTGGAATATCTAGTTTAGAGTACACTATGTTTAACACAAAAGGTTTGCCACTCACAAAAATATGGTTTTTGAACTGGTCTAATCGAAACTTATCATCACATAAGCTACTGCAATTGTCTGTATTATTGCTTAACTGTTTTTGTTGTAGTAGAAATGCAATTTAAATTTATTATGAAATTTTAGTCGCGACTCTGTAGTTATGCAGTGTTTGATAAACTAATGTAACTTTGAACCTAATAATAATTATGAAATGTTGCCAACATTTATTTACATTATTTATATTCAGGTTAAGACGTGATAAGAACCTGTACAATATCACCTTTATTTAACTTTACTTTTGTGATCAACATCGTTGAGCTACTTTTTCCTGTTAATACAGTACCGGTATAGAATAATTATAGCAGAAACGTTACAAAGCCCTGATAGAGGCAGAACAATGGAACTGGTTGGAAGTAGAAGTGGTGTATACTAACTACAACTACACCTCTTTACAAACACACAAAATTACGTGATAGGAAGTTTTCTCGTCTTTAACGTGCACCTGAGAGGATTTTTCTCGTCTCACATTAGCGAAATCACACACAATGAATTCGCATAAATCTACAAGTAGAATATTTAATATTAAATCGATAATACTTCATATGGAATGTCTATTGAGCTCAGTGATGAATTCAAATTCTACGCATATTAAAGTGTAATTTCTTTGCAACTAGAGTCATCCAAGAAACATTTTAATGTGTCATTTTTATTTGTAATGAAAACGATTTTGCGATGTGTACATAATTTTTTGTGTGGATGTTGTTAATACGTCATTGTTTTAAAACTAGGCTCTACGAATCAATCACCATAATTCAAAATGTTTATACAAGCGATCCTTCGCTATACATTGCGTTGTATATAAGTATTCCACTTTTAGGCATCTTTTCCAAAGACACTATCCTCCGTGCAAACCTATGTGAAACATAATAAA
>JAQIWH010005457.1:0-14611 GCA_034695005.1 Cryptops parisi | reverse complement strand
AAACCTATAACGAACAAACAAACAAACAAACAGCAATTATGTGTGCTTTATAGAAATGGGCCATTACACCAAGTCCTCACTTAACGTCGTGGTTAGGTTCCTGAAAAACACGACTTTAACTAAAACAGCCTTAAATGAAACTATTGTATTAAACAGTGTATTTTAAACTATGTTACAGTATATTGTATGCTATTTTATGTAGGTTTTGAAACGACGTTATAACGAAACGAAGTTAACCGATACGAAATTAAGCGGGTATTTTATATATATTTATAGGCAATGTTACCTACTTTTAATGAAGTACGTGTGAATCTGTCGTACTATACTAATTTAATGATATCGGTTTAAATTGTTCAAAAATACTTATATATAAATAGGTTTAAACCATTTTTTTTGTATTTTTATTAGAAATATAAATTAAATATTACCTACCAGCCGAAAAGGAAATGAAAATATTTCAACCTATGCATCATCACTGCTCCATAAAGTTTAGTAACTAAATCGAACTAGTCGTTTCTTTTCCATTCTTCTCAATAGACTCGTGTTGTTCAAGGACCAATAATTTATCCAGTGTCGTAAATCAAAGTGACCAGAACAGGAAAAATTCCAACTTCAACTCCACACAAAAAAAACTATCAGAAACCATTCATTTTCATTTAATACGACTCGACAGATATAGAAGAGTAGAAGAAAAAATCAATGGGTTTTGTACCAAATAATCTATCTAAACTTATCCCAACATATATTTTTTTCCAGGCTTATGTCAAACGTACTTTCAAACCAAAGGAGGATAGAAACCAATAAATAAAGTTGTCAACTTATTTAAGTTTTTTGTCTTTATTCTACGTATGTGAAACGAAACTGAGCCAGAAATGATTAATTACTACACAGTGTATAAATGCGATCAACTTCGGATAAAAGTATTAGTATAATCGATATGTGGTTAAGTATGTGCGGATATATGTTATTTTATTAACTCGTACAATGTGTTGTCTTTCAAAAGATTATGAAAATAGATCCGATAAAGAAAAGTTGTTTAAAAATGTTGGCACCTGATATATTGTAAGTGGTGTAAACTGCTGGTTGTAATAGCTAAACAATCTCATCTTCAAAATACTTATTGTTTTTTACATATTAATTTTCAAGTTTTGTTTATTATGCACCAAACACAAATGTACATTGTACAAATATGTTTTAAAATGATTCATTTATTTTCTTAACTGGCTTAATGCCCCTCAGTGATGTTGGAGAAAATAGTATAATGTTTACTAATCTCATTGTTTACCGTTGTTATTTTTGACCGAACGAAGTGAGGTTTTGTTTTGAGTAGTGGGTCGAAATGGCATTTGTCCGTGTGTGTGCGTGTGTGTGTGTATGTGCATTTGTAACTCAACGGTAGGTAAGTATTTATAGTTTAAGGACTGCACCGACTTCCGTATGTCATTTCGCCATCGTTTAACTGTTTTAAAGCAAAAAATGCCGGTGATAATATGAGTAATGAAACAGATTTTATGATGCAGGACAGAACGGGAGTACCCCGAAAAAACCTGCCTCCGCGGTGTCAGACTTCAAGTTGAACGAGCGAGAGGCGAACTCATGACCTAGCGTATCATGTTGCCAATAATAAACTATTTTTTTAACCAGCTTTTCATTGTTAGGATGCTATCCTGTTGATACTGTTTACTCTCATGTTGTTATGGTGAACCCCGTGAATTTAATGTGTGAGCTACACACATACATTATATAGTTTTAGACACATAGTACAGTAGTTACCATTTAAAATCGTGTTGTCATGGCAACACAATGAGGCATCACTTTCACGCTTCCGTTGTTATGATATAACCCCATGGATTTCAACATTCCAGAGTCACGGAGAGACCAATGTGGATTTTTGTATACAGGGTGTATCTGAATGGTCTTTACAAGCTTAGGGAATACATTCCAGGGACCCAGGTACTAAACAGGGATCTAAACAGAAAATGCCCTATGAACATGGGGTCGTAAACTCTTGCTTCTGGAGTTACGACAGCTCAAAGTTTTTCTTCAATGATAATGGGAGAAAAAAACTTAGGCGATTTGACATGATAATTGAATCACTAGTTTGAAGAATAAAATGATTTCAAAAAATATGATTTTTGGGAAAATGAGAAAACGTTTTAATCATTTTTATTGTAACTATGCATTGATGCATATTTTTCTTGGCTGTATTTTCTTCGAAGTAAGAATTTTACTTCCTCCTTAAAAGCTGATTGATGAGTCAACGACTGAATATAACATGCGTAACAAAACTCCATTTTTCAAATTCTGGTTTTAGTTCCCTTCTTCAAACTGACGATTCAATTTTTCCACCTATTGTAAGCAATCTTCGAACCGTTATAACACCAGAAGCAAGCGTTTCCGATTCATGTTTATTAGACATTTTCTGCTTGTCTACGTCCACAGAACATATTCCTAGTTCGTACAGATCATTCAGATAGATCCTTATACGATTAATTAGAAGAAGTTCTGAATTTTTAAAACAAAAAATTTTAATTTTCTATCTGGCGAGATTCACAATGCATCTCTCGTCGCATAATAGCGAACTCACATATACGCAACTCGCATAAAAACAAGGTCTTAAAACGAAAGCTAAAACGTTTCTTAAGATTCGTAATCTACCGCATTTATTTTTGGGAGTATCTATTGTTTTTCCTCCTCAAATTTTCGTCTCTCCCACATCTTACATACCACCCCTCACCACCTCCAACTTCTTTAGTTTTCTTACATTGCCTCATTCATAATGGGCGCACAGCTGCTTCGCTTAATTACCCGCTGAAAGCTCACGCGTTTCGCTCTCTCATTATTGGCGGAGACCCTTATCAACACGAAACCGCTCGTGTTTTCCACCGAATTCTTCCGCTTCTTCTATTAATCACACGCCTAATGTTCGGACTAATAAGCATTTTTCACATCTCGCACGTGCCTTCAGATAATGGTGACAGCCAATCCGTAGACACACACACACACACACACACACACACACACACATACGTACATACATACACTCCTGTCCTATTACTTCTTCTTGTTCTTTTTACCCATCTCAAGAAGTCCTTTTTCTCGTTCGAGCACGTCCCCTTACTTCATTTTTTCTTCTAAGTTTTTTTTCTCTTTAAGTATTTTTTATACCAATTAATGAAGAGAGATGATCCCTTAAATAAAGAGTCCTTTTGTGTTGATGGATCTCCCAATGTTTCTTACAAAAAATGGCTATCTTGAAAACATGTTTTGTAAATAAACTCTTAATTAGTTTGTTGGTTTCAAAATATCAAAAAATATAAAGTATAGACCTACGAGTATTAAACTATACATGTACATTAAGAGTGCTTTTAAACATACTCTGTATACAAACTATGGCATTTTACAGATATACTGTGTGTACATGCATAATGCAAAAAAAATAGATTTCTGCATGTTTTAATTTATTTATTTATTTTACGTTCCATTTCGGAACAAAGTTGATAATATTACAAAAAAATTGACATTGAACAAAGAAAGTAAACTAAAATAAAAGATGAACTGAAAGTTGTATAAAAATGACAACTAAGGTTCTAGAATGTGGTTGATATGTTGGAGTAATGCCATCTTGAATTGGTTGCATGATTTGATACAATTTGCATTGACACATATGAAAGGCATTTTTCTTATGTAAATGGGTAAATTGTTCCAACTTTGTAAGGTATTGTAAAGATATTTTGTATGAAGATGTGCTGAGATATTTGTATTTTAAGTTAATCTTATAGATTTGAGTGGAACGGATAAAAGTTTGAAAATTTGACAGATTTTTTTGAAAATGGTAGGGGTGATTTTCTTTACGAATTGCTTGAGCGAAATTGAGGAGGCGGTGATATTTATGCAAAATTTGATTTATGCCAACTAAAACTTATGCAATCTCTGAGTAATTTCGATGTTCAATTTATGCGTATTTTGAATAATTCTTTTTCTGACTTTTGCAATTTTTGATTTATTTATATATGTGATTTTGTTTCATATTGGAGTTATGAGTTGTTTTTTTTTTAAATTTGATTATACATTATATTCTCATAAACACCTGTAGCTGGCAGTATGTTCGATTCACGGCTCACTCACAAACTCATGCAAGATTACTTAATTACTTACAACTAATCCTGACTCAGGGTCTCACAACTTAAACTTTGCCCATGGTAAGAATGTTTTCATTGACAACAAGTAAAAACACACTTAGCACACCACGAAAACCACAAGAACAATAACATGAGTATACACGAAAAAGAACAATATCTTCACGTGTCATAGCATGGGTTACTTATTGTAATCGTACAATCTATAAGGACACTGTAAAAATTGTTTCCTATACCTTATTTTAAACCTAAACTTCAAAAAATTAGAACAGTTAAAATGGCATAGCAAACAGTACATGTGAAAATTATCACATTTTAATTTTGTACCGTATATCGTAAGTTCTTACTTATGCGATTTCGGTATCATTGTGAGATGAGATTTAAGATTTTATTTTAAATACTATGTGAAATTTTTTTGCAATGGTGCACAAGTGACTGAACGAGCTCAAGTTTTGTCACTTTATGGAAGTTTCGATACATGCGATTTTCAATTTAAAAAAGATTTTCGCAAAAGTAACCCTTCGCATAAATCGAAACACTATGAATACTACTACTAGTTAAATTGAGATATTTACATAGACCGTAATTACCAACTCGTGTGGATCCCAATGCACTTTTCATTTGGCAAAACATTAACAATTCCGTCATTTTTAAGGTTATATATACCAAAACCAGTTTTTCCAAACCATTCATCATAACTTTCTGTTCAGGTAGCTATTCAAAAACTTCATCTGATATGTAATCAACACGCAGTTCAGTTAATCAATTTTAGGATATCAGTTCACATAAAAAGCTTATGGTTGTTGGAAAAAAAAAAAAGTAATGGTATTTGTTCACACCGCGTAATAAAAAAAAGTATAAGATTTCGTTACAAAAAATAAAGGGCCGGAGGGTGTAATTTTTCCCTACATCAAACATGAACAAAACAAAATTTTTTCATCGAAGTTTCGATCCAATCTCGGTCGAAATGCGATCCAACGTATATCGGTACGTTTCGGGAAACAATTTTCCGGTTCCGGAAACTGCTTCAGGCATGAGCCCATTTTAAAAACGGAAATTGAAGATATTTTTTCGCTATAATATTTTTTTCTAAACATTTTTCCCCTTTCCTATTAGCTTTCAAAAGAGGGGTAAAAGAAAAGCAAAACAAGTTGTTTTCTCGGTCGATGCATTCTAGAAAAGACACGATTTCACAGCGTTTTAGTCACAATATGGCGTCGAGCAGTGATGCGAATGTCCTCTGACAGCTCAGGATCAAGTGTCACACGGATCACTGACGCAGGGTTAATTGCGAGACCCCTTTGTATCCAATGAACGACCCCCAATTTCCTATATTTTTAAGTTATCACACGTTATACAAAAACAGGATTTAATTTATTTTTATGACTGAAATGTGTCTTAATTTATATTTTTTTTAAATGAAACATTGCCAAATTTAATTTACTGTATATAGATAAACTATATAGTTTTAATATAAGAAAGTCATTGATGTCTACAATTTATTTTTGATTATCAAAATTAACACTGGACAATACAGAAAAAGTCTTTACAATAAGAATAGCTAATCTTTACTAATACGGGGATGCTGAACACGAAAATGAAAATAAAATTTCCCGATTGACTCTTGTTTAAGAGACAGAGATAAACATGTTTAAACGACTTAGTTCACCACAATGAGTGGATAGGTAATCTTTTCGCAACCCTACATTTCAAACTAAAAATACAGCGAGGGAGCTGATTGAGGCCATGCTGTCTTTGTATCACAAACTTGGTTGTAATATTTCCTTACAGATCCACTTTATACATTCCCACTTGGATGTTTTCTCAGTCAACTGCGGCTCTGTAAGTGATGAGCATGGTGAACGTTTTCATCAGGACATTGCAACGATTATCAGATCCACTTTCATGTTAGCTGATTATTGTTGGACATTCGCTAGAGATGATCCTGACTAGCTATACAAGCGACAGGCAGCAACGTCGGAAGTAAAAGCGGACAAGTACTAGCACTTCTCATATTCACGTGTTATTCTATTACAGTATTTTTTTTTCTTATTTGTTCATCAGTGGTACATACATGTAAAACCAAAAATAAAGAAAAAAGTCATTAAATAGATGAATAAATAAATATATGCAGTACCATACAAAAACATATTGCAGATTTCTTCGCAACCCTAGTCAATTTTGCATTTCATTGTTATATCGTGTTCAGCACCTTCGAATCTAAGAAATGGCCCCTTTTATTTCAGAAGCTTGACGTTTTTTTTTTTAAATTTGTTGTCCAGTGTAATTAATATTCTAAATAAATTATTAATACTTTTGGCGGCTATATAGAATCAATGTAGTAAAAAGTAATTGAATATAAACTAGTTAAATACCACGAACTACCAAAATGTTCCAAGAACAATTACACAACTAACCAAAATTACCCAAGATCTATCTTGAGCTTTGCAGCTCATGACTACCAAAAACTTTCAAGAATCACCAGAATTAAAAGAACTATCAATAATCACAAAAAACAACTTTCAAAAAGTACCAACAAGTACTGGAAATATCAACAAGTACCAAGAGCTTACAAAAAACTTTCAACAAGTACCAACAAGTACAAGAAATATCAACAAGTACCAAGAGCTACAAAAATTACCAGAAACTACTAACTACAAAAACATACCAATACACCATACCAACATTTCGTACTTAACAAACCCCCTATATAAGAAACATACTCAAATATTAAAAACACACAAAAATTAAAAACAAAACAATTATTATTAATTAACTGATTCTTACCTTGTCTTTATCCAATAATCCATTTCACTAACATCATTAGGTTGTGGCAAAAATTACTTGAAGCACAATGGAAGAAACAGCACTGCGTAGCTACAGTTTCCGCTGTATTACAAATCTTCAATCATTGTCACACTACTACAGTCGACCACAGTCGTATACTTCGTGGTATACAGTAATATAGCGGGTATAGTGGAAATACATCATTATATGTAGTTTAAAGTCGTCATCAGTAAATAGTTGAGACATTGGTGTAATTGTATAGTTGAAGCTTGGTGAAACTGTAAATTTGTCGCTCATTACAGATGTTCATGAATATACAGTACTAGTAGCTGTATACAATACTTGCACGGTTGAATTTTGTACTTGTTGCACAGTACACTTTGGTTTAAAGATATAGAGCTCTGTCAAATAGGTGTTTTCACTATAGTGGAATCAACAGTGCAATATTGTAAGTACACAGTTACATTTGTAATACAAAATTATAGTGCAGTATTACAAACAAATATTACAACTGTATAAAAAAACATGTCGAATCAAACTGTTGTTGACGATACGTATAAACACAGTATTGATATAGTTGGAATGTTGTACAAAAACACTTTAAAAAGTATGTATGCAGTACTATAGATGCAGGTAGAATCACAGTGAGTGAAACATCCGGTTTTTAATTCAGCAGTTGAATTATGTTTGAAATTGATTATACACCTGTGTCTGACTTAATTCTGAAAAAAGAAAAACCATATATAATAATGTAATATTTTCTATTGCATGATCGTAAAAAATAAATTTATAAAAATTACCATATTTTTAAATATCATTGCATTAACACGACAACAAATTATTCAATAGTACATTTGATACCAAAATAAAACTAATAATACATTATAAATATGAGATATAATTTCCTATATGTAGAATCTTTTTCAGCGTGCCACGCAGGATATCGAGAACTTTTGAAGTGTTTTCGTTTTATCACGTGACTAACGACTTTGCATATAACCAATCTGGATAATTATGAGGAAGGTTCTCTCAGTTAATAGTTTATCAGTTATCTGGGAAAAATAATCATTAGAGAAAAAATTCCATTCGAATTTGTTTTTGTATTATATTAGCATTTATGAAAAAATCATTCAGGTGTCAGCTGGCAGTGATCGCAGTTATTTTCAGTTTGTACAAAAATTATCGAAAATAATCATAAACATGAATATTAAATTAAGTTATTTAAATTTTAATTAATTTAATTTATGAATTAAAAAAAGGAACTTTCCGGATATAACGGGGCCCGTCTGATGTTGCTATTTGCTTGTACTTGGTTATGGGTTTATTTTACAAGTTGGGTTAGGAAAAACAAAGAAACGTATTAAACGTGTGATTTTGTTTTCCTAACCTAACCTGTGAAATAAACCCATAACCAGGTACAAGCAAATAGCAACATTAAACAGGCCCCGCTATAATCGGAAAGTACCAAAAATGGTCTAAACTAATAAAATGAAAAATAAAAATACGGTAGTCCAAACGTCAAAATTGGCAAAAAGAATACTTTTTGATATTACAAATTGAAATGAACTATTATATTAACAGCAAGTGGAAACTATTAATTACTTTAGGTTTATACACTGTATCGGTGAACGAAAAAAATTCAAAAAACGGCAACGAATGTTGCAAAGCAACATGAGTTTAATCACGAAGTTTTTTTTAGACACCACGTGGTTACGTTATCATATTAACTCCAATTCTGTGTAGTCGTTAAACACGTCCAAGAACCACGAATTACTAAATTTAATTTATTTGGATGTAGATATCTAAACTCTATCGCTACCCTGATTCCAAAATAATGCACGGGCGAAGCCGCGGGGGCATTGCTAGTATACTATAAAAAAAACTTTGTAACATATTCAAAGAATGAAAATTATTTGATTTTGGAAAGATAAAGTTTGCTTGAACTGAAGACTTGCAAAATTTAAAGGAAAGATACAGTAAAAATTTAACTAGATATACTTATAGTAATCTGTATTGTCGTATTAAACGACAGCCAACTGACTTGAACTGGTGTCTATGAGCACAAATACCAGTTTAGTTTAGTTAAATAACAATCTAGTGCAATACGTTAATTCATCTCCAGTAGTTTTGTAAGTCTTAATTATTAGCCTTTGCTTGTTGCATTTGCCTTTTTGTTGTTTTTACCTAACCTAAACTGGTATGTATGGATGTAGATATCAGTTTAAGTTAGGTAAAAAACGGTTTTTTATCTGTTATTTAACCGCCACTTTTGCTGTCCAATAATAGACTCGCAAAGTGGAGGTAAACTAAATACTAGGTTCCAACAACCACCAATTTAATCATCACTCATAAAATTAATTCATTATTGTATGCTTTAACTAAGTTAATATGACCAAATATGTTTTAACTAACCCATAGACATGTGGTGCCCTCATACCTGTAGCTGTTGTTTAATACACAAGTACCTAGTAATCTATTAAAACGGTTCATTACACTTTAAATCAGTGCAAAACAGAAACATTCAAACATCAGCACAGCACTACAAAAGAAAACAAACGAAACCAATTTTACAATTTCGCGTGAGGAAAAAATCCGAAACCCTTTCATGTCGTAATTTAATTTTTTTTTAGATTTCAAAATAGAATTATTATGCAAAAAAAAAACATACAAAAAAATTACACGTTCTTCTAATTAATTAGAAATAACAAACGAACGATTTTTTGATGTAACAAAACCGTTTATATTTTTTTTGCTTATTAATTCAATAAAACATGCTGGGGGTTAACAAAAAAAAAAAATAATCAGAAACAGCTTTATTTGAAAATTTCATTAGTTTGACATCTTTTCATTATTAAATTTAAAAACAAAAAATAAAATCCGATAAAAAAAGTTAATTTTTTTTTGCTAATTATAGGCCTAGATGTTTTTCCATAACTAATGTAAACATGTTTCAACTGCAAGGTTTTGTTTTTACATAATAATAATAAAAAAATATATTTCACAACAACACTAACACATATCAACTATGAATAAATAAAAATATAAACACACAAAAAAAAATTTCTACAAAAGCATTGAACCAATTAATCATTTGCCACCAGCAAAGAAAAGTTTTGCCAGTGGAAGAAAACAAATTAATGTTCGGTTGAATGCCATTCGCCTTTCCCAATTTGAGCGTTATGTTCTCATATATTGATCGAGAAAACAGGACCGACCGCTAATCTTATCTCTCTTTTCATTCTCTTATTCTTAAAAAAAAACCCAATTTTTAAGAAAAATAAATAAATAAAAATAGGAAAATGAAAATAAAACATAACCACAAACCGTGCGAAACGGGGGATTGGGTATGCATCAAATTCTAGACAGTTCTGGGAATCTACTTCACGCACCAGATGCTATGGTGCTGTGCTTAACTATCGATTATTTATGCATCCAAACAAAAGTATTAAAAAGGAAGAAAAAATGAAGACAATTTCCATCATTCACCTGATGGATTTATCTCTCAAGAAAAAAGTGGCTCTCAAAACAATGAAAAGGGAATATTCACAACGACTTCAAGATGAGACTGTCTGTCAGTTGACGCCATCTTAATCCCTCATCGAGTCTCAATTCTCGAGTTATCGATTTTTCTAAGTTTAATAAAAACACTAAATTTAAGATTTTATTTGCATTGTTGTCGGATTTTTTTTTATTCCTTTATGTTTTTGAATCTAATTTACATTTTTATTTTAAGTAAAACGCGTTTTTAACCGAATTAAATAACAATTCAGAAACTATTGTAACGAAAATCCAGATATATTAATATATTATAAAACAATTTATGTACTGTACTACTAAATAAAATAAGAATGCTTCGGTAAAAATAAACTTATAATGTAGTTATTATACACCTATAATTATTATATAACCTGTATATGTACAGTATACGGAAATTTTGTTTATTTTACAACGCCCTAATTTAAAAATTATAAAACTTATAAATCAATAACTTTTAATACAGTTTTAAAAAAATTTTAAAATTGATTTTTATGATTTTCATCTGGATATTAATGATTTTAATGACTTTTTGTATATCATGAATAAAGTGTTTTTCAAATGTTTCGACAGACGGCACCACTAGTATTCAACTTGTTTATGAATAGTTTTCAAAAAACGTACACGTTACAAAAACTAAAAACGAAAATAAAATCAATAATTTTTTAAATAGTTTTTCGTATCAAACTTAAAACTTAATGTTTTACAAACTTTTTGACAAATTTATTGACACAATTTTTGCTTTGATAATTCAAGTGATTTGTGGACAATTTTGACGTAAAAGTTTTTCCAAACAATTTTTATTATTTGAACAATAAGCTGATGTCACATTTGTCCACAAATTGTTAGAATTTGGCAAACAAAAATTACGTAAGTCAGATGGTCTTTAAAAAATTTCCAACAAAATTTAAATCAGAATCCGAAGTTTTGATTCTATTTTATTATTTTAAACTAACGTATACTGTACATGAGTTTCAGATTTATAATGCGTAAAAAGTTGTAACAGATGAATTCGTTCTGATGTGCTTACAGTAGTAATAAATTAATTTCAACAATAAGTAATATCAAACGAAAAGCATTATTTTTTACCATAATAATAAGATGTTTTTGCAAAACAGAATTTCCATTTCAAAAAGTGCCACTTAATCTACATGACGCAAAGGACAAAAGAAAACTTTAATTAAAAGTGGAACCTGGGAAATCGCCTAAATTCCACCTAACGTACCCTATTATCCTTTAGCTCATAAAACGCGTTAGTGAATTAATTGCATTAATACACTAGCGTCATAAATCAACATAGCTATTTCATTAACGAATCCGTTTTACCCCCTCCTTTAAATAATAATATTTTTAAAAAAAAAACTTCTTGCAATTTTATTTTTTCTGTATGCACCTTCTTTCGCAATTAATGTGACATTCACGTTTTAAAATTACTTATTATTTTTTTTTCACAAAAATTTAATTCACAACCACATTCATATAAGCATACACATAAGCCTTACACACACACAAAAAAAATCATAATAATGCAAGCCGAGGCAGTAAATCAAAGTAGCAACTCTGGTGGCAGGCACAATATAATTTTCGTTTCCAGTTTTTGAAATAATAACTATGGCAGCAAATAATGGCTTCCCTTGTTTACGAGGGAATTTGAAGAGGAAACCTTGTCACGACAACAACATGACCACGTTCAACCTGTTGTGTCCAATCTAAAATCAATCAACGACCAAATCGATGACAAAAGGAACCTGTAACGTTAAAACTTGCTGTCAATGTTGTCAACAGCAGTTCAAGGGCATCTTTATTCAAAAGCTTCTAATAGAAATAAAAGCTCCAACCTGCCCTCTCTGGACACTCTTTTCAAAACTCTATGCCCTATTGTTGTCTTTCAGAATGACTAATAAAAGTGCTAGGATGCCCTATTAAGTCGCGTAATTGGTTTACTATTATTTTCACTAAGTAATGACCGAACAAGTGTTTTTATTTCAATTTTGTATGGAAAATCTAAATCATAAAAGCGTTGAAAGGATTTCAAAACAAAGTTAACGTACAAAAAAATTAAAATATTCAAAAAAACGTACAAACACAATAAAATATTCACCCAAAATTAAGGACACATTTTTGTGACAAACAGACATAATTTTAAAAAATAATTAAAATATATAGACGAAGTATATTGATAGATTCTTAAATTCCGTATAATAGAGAAAATCAAGAACTTCTTGTAGTTCTTAAAGTATTTTTTTACAATATTATGTACGGTACTATATACGCTTTATATTCAGTTCACTTGAGTGACTTTGTAACTTTGTGACTTTGTGAGTTAGTGAGTGAGCTGGGGATTAAACTTATAAGCCTACTGGCATTTAAAGACGATTATGATAATATACTGTAAATCTAATGCACCAAAAATCGCATAAATTGAGAACTGTATAAATCGAAAACCGCGTAAGTAAAAACGTAACAAAACTGTAACAAAAATGCAACAAAATTCGCACGAATCGAATCAATAATTTTCGAAATCAAAAATGAAATTACTCGAAGCTCGCATAAATCGAATATCAAATAACTCAAACATCAAATAAATCTAAATTTGCATAAAGCGAAATTTGATATATAGCGTATCTTTAAAAAGCATGTTCAATATACTTAACATAAGTATATCAACTAAAATACAGTGGTTTATTTGTAAAAATGCTTGACTACAAAAAGCCCTTGATTTATGTGAGTTCTGTACCGGTATTTGTTTTATCTAACCGAAGCTGGAACATATACCTAAACGCCATTAGCGGCTTTTTAGTTAACAAAATACTGATTATGAGTTTATCAGAATATATGATTTCTAATATATTATTTTTAAAAATTCAAACTTGAATTAATTCATAATTTACATATATAAATTTTTTAAACGTAAAATGTTTTTCCATATAGTACTGTATAACAAGTAAATAAATAAAACCCAAATTTAAATTTATGATTAATATGGAAATATATTTTATAACATTTAAATAAATAAGTTTTAAGAGTATCAAATTACAAAATATGTACGAGTACTGCGAAATGATATAGCTAAAGTGAAGTTATTTTCTGTTGGTGACAGTCGAGAGAGAAACGTGTTATACTGTACTGTATACACAAGTAGATATGTAAAGACCAAAAAATTCATTAAGGCTATGGCTTAGGGCAAATTTGTCGTTTTGCAGGACCCGAACAAGCAAACACAATCACACTTGTGACATTAGGAATTATATTGTGATTCCATGCAAATGAGGAACGGAAAAGAGGGCGTTTTAAGCCCACTTAGAAAACGCATTCTAGGCCTCAACCCTTTCGTACCGAAGGCTCCATTATGCAAAAGAAGAGCGGAATTGCTATTTACTATACCCAACAGAGAGAACGTAGGTTGCGAAATTTTCTAACAGTAATTATACTGGTCGCCGTCAACCATAGGGGGACGCTAATTGACACTCGCAGTTTAAAAGAGACAGAAAAGAGGGGTTTGGCCAATGACAGCTGCTCGATGGAATGTTCTACGACATGGCTGATTAATTAAAGTGGATTAGTGCGAAAATCCAAACGGGAAAGAGCGGCCATTTTCTTGCCCACGCCACCCTGAAAGGCATCAGTTGTTTGGAAAAGTGTGTAATCCCTCGTGGACAAGAGCTTCGCCTTTCCCTAACAAGGATTACTCGTTTTAAGTACTCCTCTCTTTTCGATTGACTAAGAATCTTTCGATGTTCATCTTGTCAGATGCCTTTCGACTCGAAACAATAATCCCTCAACATTTCAATGACGATTTAATTAATCTTCACTCTAAAACTGTCATTTTTGCAAACCACAACGCGTCGTCATCATCAGCATCATCATCATTATCGTCCACATCATCTTTTTGAAAAAAAATTTCGGCATAAAGTTTGAAAACCAAGAGAAAGAGAAAAATAGATTCAGAAAATTCATTTTCCAATTAACCAAAACTCGGGAAGATCCATCGTGGCCACTAACGAATTTGCAAGTATTGCGTGTATAATCTGCAATGCCTTCTTGCATCACTGCTTGTGGTTAACAACGGCTCTAGGAAGCTTAAGAAAGCTGCATCCAAACTGGCCACCATCATCATTTCGGGATCAATATGGCGGGTGAGAAAAGGGGGG